>CM059803.1:30398900-30646400 GCA_030435695.1 Brachymystax lenok tsinlingensis
AATGTCAGCCTTCCATCTCCTACATAGAACACGATAGGAGGAAGGCAAAGTCCCAGTATTGGCTCTCGTCACCCTGACTCTGTTACGAACACGTTCCGCCAGTTCATCCCCATAGTCCTCTGAGAGGAAGGCTGAGAGGAATATTTTTGAAACTCCACCCAGGTTGACACATGTTCACGGGCTATCTCCCACCAGTCTCTTGCTGTACCATGGAGAACACTGCGAAGGGTGGCAAGAACCTCACAGTCAGTAAGGGCCGAATAGAAAGAAAATCATTACATTTAGATAAGAAAAACAGTGGATCAACATCATCTTCTGGGCTGCCAAAAAGTGGGGAAAAAGTAGTTTGATAGGGAGGAGTGCTCTAGAGGAGGCATGACAGTGGCAAAGTGGTCTTGGGGAAACAGGAGTTCTGTTGTTTAACAGTATCTTCAGAGGTGTTTTTGTAGTGCTACCTGTTCCTATTGCCTTAATGGCAGAGTCAGTGGCAGAGGTAAATCCTGAGGAGGTGCAGAAGATTTGTCCAGAAGGGAAAAGCACTGCATTACCTCCTGGTGCAGCTCCTCCTCCAGTTGAAGGTCTGTGGCCTTCTGTGCTTTCCATCTCATTAACGGTGTCCTTGTGAGTCTGTTCTATCAAAAATCGTAGTTCCTCTGTGAGAGAGTTCTTCATGTCCTCCATAACCTCTTTCAGATAAGAACACACTCCTTCACAACAGAGGCTGACTCCTCTGCTCTCTGTTTTTGTTCCTCCTCAAGAAGGATTATGACTTGATGATGGTTAGTTTCCATTTGTGTTTGGAACTTGTGGAGTTTTCCTTGAATATCCTGCTTCAGAGAATCTTGTAAATATTTCTGTCTCTGAACAAATTGTTGTTGGTTTTCCTCCATTTGACCGGGAAGGTAATCCAACCTCCGCTGCACATCTGTCTGATGAGCCTCCACACTTTCACTGAGTTTACGAATGGCATTCTCCTGCATTGTCAAACTATGATTGGTGTGTGTCCATTGCTGTTCCATTTGTCCAGTGATTCCAGAGACACCTCTCCCAGTCTCTGGACAGGGTAACAGGAAGAGGTTGAGGGGAGGTAATGGTGGAGATGCTATAGGCGAGCCGAAGCCTGGGAATGAAGGCCAGTGCTATCCAACTCCATTAGAACATCGAGTCCTTCCACAATGAAAAGAATCCCGAACATGATTACCATTAGGTGTGTCCACATTGACACAGTATGGGGTTCCAACAAAAGACATGATTCAACTTTGTGTGGATGGTGTCATGGGTGTTTCTCTTCAGGTCCCTGTTCGGGCGCCAATTCTGTAGCGGTATTTTTTAGAGAGGGGTAAAGAAAGATTTTGTTCGGGCTACCAGGCCGTGTGCTCATGCCGAAAGGAAAGAGCAGAATAGAGAGAGTACCGCTACCAGACCCACCCACATCAGCAGAAGAGACTGCCTAGAGAGTAGCCTGTTGGCCAGATAGCCAGTGGAGAGAAAATATAAGACACACCATATAAACCCCTTCACTTGCACAGAGTAACCCTACCAATGATAACTCATACAATAATAATGGCAGAGCAATTGAATGACAACTTCATAGAAAGCGGTTTACAAGAAAGAACCAGGCATCAACATTAGAGAATTTGCAATAATATGTATTACCGTCCAGTGGGGCAGTGCAGAGGTATGAATGTGGGGATGTTAGTAGACAAATCAAAGGCCTTAAAATGTCCAAAATCTTCTCGGCCACATGTCACTAGTATCACACCCCCTCAATACAATTCAATACAATTCAATGCACAACTTGCAAGCAACCTCCCTTTTTAACTAAAATGTCAATACAGAGACTTCTGGCGGGCCATAATAGGCCAGCGCTAATGAACATAAGCGGGAAGTGCCTTTGAAAAATAGAAAGTCTGCTGCAGGGTAAAGCACTGGAGCGATAGAGGGAAGAAAAGAGAGAGAGAATCTTAGCTGTTGACTTTAGTCTGGTGCCTCGTCTGTTGACTTCAGTACTGTCGGCTCGTCTGGTGGTGTGTTGGCTGATATGTCAAAGCTTCAACAATGTTGCTCCTAATCCATGCGATCCATCACAGGTGCGGTCCCAAACGATAACAACCACCGAGCAGTCACCCGATTATTGAGTTAAACACGTTATAAACTAAACACGTTGAAAACAAACATGGACTTCTGCAGCATTGCACACACAATCAAACTGTCGCGCCAACCAAGAGCTTCCTCCCAGAGAGCTGAAAAAGCTGTCTTTATCTCTCCTCCTTCCTTACTGCTGATGCGCTCTTAAAGTGGCAGCGCACGGTGAAGGCTCCGTGCAGGATTTCGCCACACTTGAGGGTGTTCATTGTTCCAGAGGAGGGAATGATGTATATTGACTAACTGGTTTGAGAATGTGTTAGTATGTTTATAACTGTAGAAAATGCATTAGGAGTAGAGTGTGTTATGGGTTAGATGTAATGATAGAGGAGTATCATTCCCAGAGACTGAATATGGTTACAGGAGATAGCTCATAGAAGAAGGAGAGCAGCTAACTGTACACAATATGGGGATTTAATTGAGCATTACACATACCCAGATCATGGTGAAAGTGGCAGAGATAGGGTTGTCATTTCAGATACAATTGTCAATTTTCAGTAATGAGTTTGTCACAAAAGGCATAACGCTTGACAGAAAGCATCACATCTCCTGCTGAGTGGCTATTTTGACACATGGGCAAAGCCATGTGTCAACGGGGGGATGGTGGAGCAGAAGACTGTCTAAGAAGTTAACAAACAATCTTCTCATGTGTTCTGCTACCATCGTCGGTATCTATCTCTGCCTGCTTAATTGTTTAAAAACAGCCTGCCTAAATAAATTGTATGTACATATAAAAGACTGTGTTCCCATTGTGAATTCAGAACGTTCTCTGAATAAAACCTGACCATTGTAGCTGGGCCTCAGTCTGTTTTATTATTCATCAAAGCTTTACAACCTTTGGGTTACAGACTGAGTAGTTCATTAAAAGTTCATTTTAGAACATTGAGAACAACATTCTCGTGACACAGGTGCAGTGATCTGTGAGCTGATCAGACAGCTGGTGTTTAAAACTAGTGAGGGAGATATGAGTTTCCAGCTTCAGTGATCTTTGCAGTTTGTTCCAGTCATTGGCAGCAGAGAACTGGAAGGAAAGGCGGCCGAAGGAGGAATTTGCTTTGGGGGTGATATATATACCTGCTGGAGCGCGTGCTACAGGTGGGTGCTGCTATGGTGACCAGTGAGCTGAGATAAGGCAGGGAATGGAGGCGTGTGTAATATGTAGAAGTGGCTGCTGACATTCATTTGATTGAGAGGCTTGAATGCTGACACCTGTGTCTTAATCCATTCACCTGCATGTCTCTGATTCTCTCAATACCTCTTCCATTGACCTTAATCATCTCTCTCTCTCTCGCTCTCGCTCTCTCTCTCTCCCCCAGCCCTCTCTCTCTCCCCCAGCCCTCTGTCTACTTGTCCTCCTCCTCCTCCTCTATGTAATCCATCCTTTATTCCTCTAGTCTTTATTCCCTCTCTTTGGGTCTTCAATTGACCTTCACTTGACAACCACACACACATTATTACACAAACACAATAAACTATAATACATGCAGTAGAGAAAACACTGGATAGTTAGGGCTCAAGCCACACATATTCAGATTCTCTGCAGCCTACTGTCAGTCCATATTGATATAGTAAGAGTCCTCCCTTATGGAGCTAGATGAGGTTGTAGTAAGTACTTCTGGGCTGCCTCTATTTTCCAAGACTAGCTTCTTACCTTTATTTACTTTACTTCATCTGCAATGACATGAAATCGGTGAAAAGACACTTGAGACAATTGAATGTCAAAAGACACTCCTCTTAGTTATCTTCATTGCTTTCACCCAGCATGTGTTTACTGATCAGTAAAGATATCGGATTCACTCGCTATGAACACAGATAAAAACCTGATATGGTCAATGGTGTGTGTGTGTGTCTCATGTCCTCTCATGCATTTCCACTCATCTACAATCACAAAAGAGGTGGAAGCAATATGCTGAGCCCCGTCCTGAGAATTACATTCGCCTCTATAGATCTGCCAAATCATTGCAGATGATGTGAAGGGGATGAAGAGTTGAAGGGAAGGGGATGAGGAGATGAAGGGAAATGAATGAGGAGATGAAGGGAAGGGAAAGGGATGAGGAGTTGAAGGGAAGGGGATGAGGAGATGAAGGGAAACTTAAACTCTGCATACTTTTCCATGTCGTGGTGGTAGTAGGCTACAACGTCATAGCGTGACTCGAAGTTTACTTCGACATTATGGTTTTTCTATCAATATTTGCGCATAAAAGCGTTTCCAACTCAATTGTCGCATAATCTATTTCACAGACAAAAAAATATTCCACCTTGTCTAGCGTATTTTTTGGGGTCGACATTGGGAAATTTGTCAGGTCATTCATCCACATGAAATGGTTGGATGGAAACCTGGTTACTGATATGCTTTTCTCCATGTCACCACAGTGTGCAGATTTCTATATGTTCCTTTGCCTTTTTATAATTATTTATTTTCCCTTGCTTTAGTTTCATATTTTGTGTGGAGCTCTTTGAAGACACCCCCTACGGGATCCTATTAACGCTGGTTCCATCAGACAAAGCACAACACCCAGGTCTTATGGAAATCACCATGCTGCTAATGGGCCGAGACAGAGAGAGACAGAGAGAGAGAGCAGGATGGAGAGTGGAGAAGGAAGAGCAGGATGCGGAGTAGAGAAATAGAGAGGAAGAGCAGGATGGAGAGTGGAGAAGGAGAGGAAGAGCAGGTGTAACGTCCAGGCCTGAGTGTTCAGGCTGGAGTGTTTAGTTTTGTCTTGGTGTAGGGTTTCTTTTGTTCTATGGTGTGTATTTCTATGTTGGGGTAATGGTTCCCAATTAAAGGCAGCTGAGTCTCGTTACCTCTAATTGGGAACCATATATATGTTTGGGGTTTTGCACTTAGGTTGGTGGGTTATTGTTGATACTGTCGGGTTATTGATTATCGTCATGCCATCGTGTTTAGGTTCATGCCATCGTGTTTAGGTTCATGCCATCGTGTTTAGGTTTATGTCCCAGTGTCTAGTTTAGGATTTAGCGTTTGTTTTCACGTCATGTTCTTCGTTTATTGTTTATTTCCGTCAAGTCACGTTAGTAAATAAAGTATGTATTCTGGATACTTCGCTGCGCATTGGTCTGTCCCAAGAGATAATCATGACAGCAGGATGGAGAGTGGAGAAGGAGAGGAAGAAAGTGATGTACAGTATATGAGGGGTGTACTGTTGGACACACTTCTAATGGTGTGATAAGAAAAGGATGTAGAGCTGAGAGCATGGAGAATAGAGAAAGGGATGAGGAAGAGAGATGTATAGTAGAGGGATTGGAGGAGAAGGATTAGGATAAAGAGTGAGAGAAAGAGATGAGGAGGGGGTAGGAACAGTAAATTAGAGGGATGGGAAGAGAAGGTTTCCGAGAAAGAGTGAAACTATGGAGGGGAACTAGAGAACAGGATGGGGTCTAGAATGTTGGGGTTGGGTCTGTAGGGTTGATGTTGGGTCTGGAGGGTTGGGGTCTGAAGGTTGATGTGGGGTCTGGAGGGTTGGGGAAAGGTCTATAGGGTGGATGTGGGGTCTGGAGGGTTGGGGTGAGGTCTGGAGGGTTGATGTGGGGTCTGGAGTGTTGGGGTCAGGTCTGGAGGGTTGATGTAGGGTCTGGAGGGTTGAAGTAGGGTCTGGAGGGTTGGGTTGATGTCTGGAGGGTTGATGTGGAGTCGGGAGGGTTGATGTGGGGTCTGGAGGGTTGGGTTGAGGTCTTTAGGGTTGATGTGGGGTCTGAAGAGTTGCTGTAGGGTCTGGAACATTGGGGTGAGGTCTGGAGGGTTAATGTGGAGTCGGGAGGGTTGATGTGGGGCCTGGAGGGTTGGGTTGAGGTCTTTAGGGTTGATGTGGGGTCTGAAGAGTTGCTGTAGGGTCTGGAACATTGGGGTGAGGTCTGGAGGGTTGATGTGGAGTCGGGAGGGTTGATGTGGGGTCTGGAGGGTTGGGTTGAGGTCTTTAGGGTTGATGTGGGGTCTGAAGAGTTGCTGTAGGGTCTGGAACATTGGGGTGAGGTCTGGAGGGTTAATGTGGAGTCGGGAGGGTTGATGTGGGGTCTGGAGGGTTGGGATGGGAGTTGGAGGGTTGTGGTGGGGGCTGGAGGTTGGGGTGGGGGCTGGAGGGTTGGGATGGATTGGCAGTTATGGCTGATGAAGAAGGACAAAGAGGAGGGAACTATGGCAACTTATAATGTTTTACTTGACTTTGGATTACCTTTCAAGGGACAAAAGGCAGCGAGAGCCCCTGGGCCTTTCTCTAAATCTTTTCACACTGAAAGGCACTGCACTAAACTCTGGCCTCTGGAGATATAGTTAGGAGAGAGATTGCATGTGTTGGTGTGTTCAGTTGCATGCACAAGTGTAGGAAATTGTAAATTATCTTATGTGTGTGTGTGTGCTGGCACAGTAAGCCTCTGTGTGCTGTGTTTAAAGCTCTCTCTCTCACACACACACACACACACACACCAACATTATTAGTGTTGGGAGACAAGGGGAGGTCAGGGCTGCTTTGCGAGACGACCACTTTATAAAATCAACCAATACAACACGATTTGGAGATCTGCTACTGTCTCTCCCTCTTTTTTTCCTCCCTCAGTCTCACTCTTTTCTCTCATCACTTGCTTTCCTCTTCCTCCCTCCTGCCTTCTCTTTCTCCCTCCCTCCCCCTCTCTCTCCTCGAAACTATACCCTGAGGATATAGTCTTTGCTCTCTTTATTACCTCACTTCTCCATTAACTGGGGAGGTGAGAAAAGTGTACAGTGTCAGGGGAAGTATAGACTCCCAGTCAGTTCAAGGCCTTTACATCTGCTAATACACAACCAAGCCAAGCCAGTGAAACTCTGCACCCCCAAAGCTCCACACTTCCACTGTAATTAGCTCCCTAGCTAAACAGCTCATCGGGTTAGAAGGTGAGCAAATGCATCGGCTTCCCAATTAGGTAGACGAAGTGAAAAAAATAGAAAGGCAGTGAAACAGAGGGAGATAGATAATAACACGAGAGAGAGATAGAGAGAAACAGATATATATATATATATATAGAGAGAGAAAAAGAGAGATATAGATAAACATAGAAACAAACAAAGGGAGAAACAGAGAAACAGACTATATATGTATGTAGAGAGAAACAGAGAAACAGACAATATATATACGTAGAGAGAAACAGAGAAACAGACAATATATATACACTGCTCAAAAATAAAGGGAACACTTAAACAACACAATGTAACTCCAAGTCAATCCATACTTCTGCCGAAATCAAACTGTCCACTTAGTTGAAGCAACATTGATTGACAATAATTTACATGCTGTTGTGCAAATGGAATAGACAAATAGGTGGAAATTATAGGCAATTAGAAGACACCCCCAATAAAGGAGTGGTTCTGAAGGTGGCACTGACCACAGACCACTTCTCAAAGTTCTACCTATGCTTCCTGGCTGATGTTTTGGTCACTTTTGAATGCTGGCGGTGCTTTCACTCTAGTGGTAGCATGAGACGGAGTCTACAACCCACACAAAGTGGCTCAGGTAGTGCAGCTCATCCAGGATGACATCAATGCGAGCTGTGGCAAGAAGGTTTGCTGTGTCTGTCACGTAGTGTCCAGAGCATGGAGCGCTACCAGGAGACAGGCCAGTACATCAGGAGAGACGTGGAGGAGGCGTCAGAGGAGGGCAACAACCCAGCAGCAGGACCCACTACCTCCGCCTTTGTGCAAGGAGGGAAGCACTGCCAGAGCCCTGCAAAATGACCTCCAGCAGGCCACAAATGTGCATGTGTCTGCTCAAAGCGGTCAGAAACAGACTCCATGAGAGGTGGTATGAGGCTCAACGCCCACAGGTGGGGTTGTGCTTACAGCCCAACACCGCAGGACGTTTGGCATTTGCCAGAGAACACCAAGATTGGCAAATTAGCCACTGGCGCCCTGTGCTCTTCACAGATGAAAGCAGGTTCACACTGAGCACGCGTGACAGACGTGACAGAGTCTGGAGACGCCCTGTGAGAGAACGTTCTGCTGCTCTGCAACATCCTCCAGCATGACCGGTTTGGCGGTGGGTCAGTCATGGTGTGGGGTGGCATTTCTTTTGGGGGCCACAGCCCCTCCATGTGCTCGCCAGAGGTAGCCTGACTGCCATTAGGTACCGAGATGAGATCCTAAGACCCCTCAGAGACCATATGCTGGTGCAAGGGCCTGGGTTCCCTCTAATGCAAGACAATGCTAGACCTCATGTGGCTGGGTGTGTCAGCAGTTCCTGCAAGAGGAAGGCATTGATGCTAAGGACTGGCCCGCCCGCTCCCCAGAACTGAATCAATTGAGCACATCTGGGACATCATGTCTCGCTCCATCCACCAACGCCATCGTTGCATCACAGACTGTCCAGGAGTTGGCGGATGCTTTAGTCCAGGTCTGGGAGGAGATCCTCAGGAGACCATCCGCCACCTCATCAGGAGCATGCCTTCAGGCGTTGTAGGAGGTCATTCAGGCACGTGGAGGCCACACACACTACTGAGCCTCATTTTGACTTGTTTTAAGGACATTACACATCAAAGTTGGATCAGGCTGTAGTGTGGTTTTCCACTTTAATTTTGAGTGGGACTCCAAATCCAGACCTCCATGGGTTGATAAATTTGATTTCCATTGATAATTTTTATGTGTGATTTTGTTGTCAGCATTCAACTAAAGTGTAAAGAAAAAGTATTATCAAGATTATTTCATTCATTCAATGTGTTATTTTAGTGTTCTCTTAATTTTTTTGATATGTATTAGAGAGAAACAGAGAAACAGACAGATACATAGAGAGAGAAACAGACAAATATATATATATAGATATATAGAGAAACAGAGAGAGAGAAACAGAGAAACAAACAGATACATAGAGAGAGAAACAGAGAAAAGACAATATATATATATATATAGAGAGAGAGAGAGAAACAGAAAAAAAATATATATATAGAGAGAGAAACAGACAATATATATCTATAGAGAGAGAAACAGACAATATATATCTATAGAGAGAGAAACAGACAATATATATATATAGAGAGAGAAACAGACAATATATATATAGAGAGAGATAAACAGACAATATATATATATAGAGAGAGAAACAGAGAATATATATATATATATAGAGAGAGAGAGAGAAACAGACAATATATATATATATATAGAGAGAGAGAGAGAAACAGACAATATATATATATATATATATATATATATATATATAGATATATAGAGACACAGAGAGAGAGAAACAGAGAAACAAACAGATACATTGAGAGAAACAGAGAAAAAGACAATATATATATATATATAGAGAGAGAGAAAGAGAGAAACAGACAGATACATAGAGAGAGAAACAGAGAAACAGACAATATATATATATATATAGAGAGAGAAACAGAGAAACAGACAATATATATATATATATATATATATAGAGAGAGAAACAGAGAAACAGACAATATATATATATATATATATATAGAGAGAAACAGAGAAACAGACAATATATATATATATATAGAGAGAGAAACAGAGAAACAGACAATATATATATATATATATATATATAGAGAGAGAGAGAAACAGAGAATATATATATATAGAGAGAGAAACAGACAATATATATATATATAGAGAGAAACAGACAATATCTATCTATAGAGAGAGAAACAGACAACATATATATAGAGAGAGAAACAGACAATATATATATAGAGAGAGATAAACAGACAATATATATATATATAGAGAGAAACAGAGAATATATATATATATATATATATATATATATATATATATATATAGAGAGAGAGAGAAACAGAGAAACAGACAATATATATATATATAGAGAGAGAAACAGACAATATATATATATATATATATGTAGATATATAGAGACACAGAGAGAGAGAAACAGAGAAACAAACAGATACATTGAGAGAAACAGAGAAAAAGACAATATATATATATATATATATATATATATAGAGAGAGAAACAGAGAAACAGACAGATACATAGAGAGAGAAACAGAGAAACAGACAGATACATAGAGAGAGAAACAGAGAAACAGACAATATATATATATATATATATATATATATATAGAGAGAAACAGAGAAACAGACAATATATATATATATATATATATATATAGAGAGAGAGAGAAACAGAGAAACAGACAATATATTTATAGAGAGAGAGAAACAGACAATATATATATATATAGAGAGAGAGAAACAGAGAATATATATATATATATATAGAGAGAGAGAAACAGAGAGAGAGAGATAGAGAAACAGACAATATATATATATATATATATATAGAAACAGAGAAACAGACAATATATATATATATATAGAGAGAGAAACAGACAATATATATACATATATATATATATAGAGAGAAGAGAAACAGAGAAACAAACAGATACATAGAGAGAGAAACAGAGAAACAGACAATTTATATATATAGAGAGAGAAACAGAGAAACAGACAGATATATATATAACGAGAGAGAGAAACAGACAGATACATAGAGAAACAGAGAAACAGACAATATATATAGAGAGAGAAACAGAGAAACAGAGAAACAGACAGATATATATTTATATATAGAGAGAAACAGAGAAACAGACAGATACATAGAGAAACAGAGAAGCAGACAATACATATATATATAGAGAGAAACAGAGAAACAAACAGATACATAGAGAGTGAAACAGAGAAACAGACAATATATCTATATATATAGAGAGAGAAACAAAGAAACAGACAGATACATAGAGAAACAGAGAAACAGCCAATATATATACGTAGAGAGAAACAGAGAAACAAACAATATATATATATTGAGAGAAACAGAGAAACAGACAGATATATAAAGAGAGAGAAACAGACATATATATATATGTATAGAGAGAAAGAAACAAAGAAACATACATATATAGAGAGAGATATATATGTAGAGAGAAACAGAGAAACAGAAAGAAATAGAGAGAAACAGAGAAACAGAAAGATATATAGAGAGAGAAACAGAGAAACATACAGATATATATAGATAGAGAAACAAAGAAACAGACAGATACATAGAGAAACAGAGAAACAGCCAATATATACAGTGGGGCAAAAAAGTATTTAGTCAGCCACCAATTGTGCAAGTTCTCCAACTTAAAAAGATGAGAGAGGCCTGTAATTTTCATCATAGGTACACTTCAACTATGACAGACAAAATGAGAAAAAGAAATCCAGAAAATCACATTGTAGGATTTTTAATTTATTTATTTGCAAATTATGGTGGAAAATAAGTATTTGGTCAATAACAAAAGTTTATCTCAATGCTTTGTTATATACCCTTTGTTGGCAATGACAGAGGTCAAACGTTTTCTGTAAGTCTTCACAAGGTTTTAACACACTGTTGCTGGTATTTTGGCCCATTCCTCCATGCAGATCTCCTCTAGAGCAGTGACGTTTTGGGGCTGTCGCTGGGCAACACGGACTTTCAACTCCCTCCAAAGATTTTCTATGGGGTTGAGATCTGGAGACTGGCTAGGCCACTCCAGGACCTTGAAATGCTTCTTCACGAAGCCACTCCTTCGATTGCCCGGGCGGTGTGTTTGGGATCATTGTCATGCTGAAAGACCCAGCCACGTTTCATCTTCAATGCCCTTGCTGATGGAAGGAGGTTTTCACTCAAAATCTCACGATACATGGCCCCATTCATTCTTTCCTTTACACGGATCAGTCGTCCTGGTCCCTTTGCAGAAAAACAGCCCCAAAGCATGATGTTTCCACCCCCATGCTTCACAGTAGGTATGGTGTTCTTTGGATGCAACTCAGCATTCTTTGTCCTCCAAACACGACGAGTTGAGTTTTTACCAAAAAGTACTATTTTGGTTTCATCTGACTATATGACATTCTCCCAATCCTCATCTGGATCATCCAAATGCTCTCTAGCAAACTTCAGACGGGCCTGAACATGTACTGGCTTAAGCAGGGGGACACGTCTGGCACTGCAGGATTTGAGTCCTGGCGGCGTAGTGTGTTACTGATGGTAGGCTTTGTTACTTTGGTCCCAGCTCTCTGCAGGTCATTCACTAGGTCCCCGTGTGGTTCTGGGATTTTTGCTCACCGTTCTTGTGATCATTTTGACCCCCGGGGTGAGATCTTGCGTGGAGCCCCAGATCGAGGAAGATTATCAGTGGTCTTGTATGTCTTCCATTTCCTAATAATTGCTCCCACAGTTGATTTCTTCAAACCAAGCTGCTTACCTATTGCAGATTCAGTCTTCCCAACCTGGTGCAGGTCTACAATTTTGTTTCTGGTGTCCTTTGACAGCTCTTTGGTCTTGGCCATAGTGGAGTTTGGAGTGTGACTGTTTGAGGTTGTGGACAGGTGTCTTTTATACTGATAACAAGTTCAAACAGGTGCCATTAATACAGGTAACGAGTGGAGGACAGAGGAGCCTCTTAAAGAAGAAGTTACAGGTCTGTGAGAGCCAGAAATCTTGCTTGTTTGTATGTGACCAAATACTTATTTTCCACCATAATTTGCAAATAAATTCATTAAAAATCCTACAATGTGATTTTCTGGATTTCTTTTTCTCATTTCGTCTGTCATAGTTGAAGTGTACCTATGATGAAAATTACAGGCCTCTCTCATCTTTTTACGTGAGAGAACTTGCACAATTGGTGGCTGACTAAATACCTCTGCCCCTGGTGTTAGTCTCCACAATTCAGAGGTTAAATGCCTACTCTTCGCAGATGACCTATGCCTGCTGTCACCCACACCACATGGCCTACAGCAGAGCCTGGACCTGCTAGAGCAGTACTGCCAGACCTGGGCCCTGGCAGTAAACCCCAAAAAGACTAAAATAATGATTTTTCAGAGAAGATCCAGATCTCAGGGAATTAGACCAAAGTTCTCAATTGGTACAAAATATATAGAGTACTGCACACACTACAACTACTTAGGTTTAAAAATAAGCTCAACTGGACACCTTAATGAGGCAGTGAATGAACTGAGAGAGAAAGCACGCAGGGCATTCTACGCCATTAAAAACAAATTCAAATTGAAATACCTATTAAAATTTGGCTAAAACCTTATTGAATGTGTCATTGAACCAATTGCACTTTATGGCAGCGAGGTGTGGGGTCCACTTGCAAAACAAGATTTCACTCAATGGGACAAACACCCCATTGAAACCCTGCATGCAGAGTTCTGTAAGATTCTCCTACATGTCCAGAGGAAAACTACAAACAATGCATGCAGGGCAGAATTAGGCCAATATCCACTAATAATAAAAACTCAAAAAGAGCAATTAAGTTTTGGAAACATCTAAAATACAGTGACCCCCTCTCATATCATTACCAAGCCCTGCAATGCCAAGAGCTGAGCAAAGAAAAGAGTCCCCTCATCCAGCTGGTCCTGGGGCTGAGTTCACAAACCTGTTCTACTAACACACTGAAGCCTCAGGACCAGAACATACAATCAATCAGAATAAAACAAATTACATCACAATCAAAACAAAACTACATTTGCTCATTGGGAAACACAAGCACAAGCACAAAGCTAAATGCAGTGCTATCTGGCCCTAAATCGACAGTACACCGTGGCAAACTATTTGACCATGGTTACTGATCAAAACCTTAGAAAAACCTTGACAAAGTACAGGCTCAGTGAGCACAGCCTTGCCATTGAGAAGGGTCGACACAGGAAAACCTGGCTCCCTGTAGAGGAAAGGCTGTGCAACCACTGCACCACAGCAGAACCTGAGACAGAGCTGCATTTCCTGACAACATGTCAAAAATATAAAACAATTAGAGAGTGTCATTTCCCAAATTTGAAACCCATATTCAAGGTTTCAAAGACCTCTCTGATGAGAGTAAGCTACCCATCCTGTTGGGGGAGGAAGCAGAAAGCTGTGGGTTGGCAGCACACTACATTGCTGCCTGCCATAAGATGAGGGACAGTGTCTGACAGACCAATCAACCTGCACATGTCTTCTACTATATGCTTATTGTTGTTGATCAATGTGGTTATTGTTGTTACTGTTGTCCTGTTGACAATTTTGATTATTAATTATGTTCATATTATAAATATCAAATGTAAGCTTTGGCAATATGTACATTGTTACATCATGCCAATAAAGCAAATTGAATTGAATTGAATTGAATTGAAACAGAGAAACAGACAGATATATATATATAGAGAGAGAAACAGAGAAACACAAAGATATATAGTGAGAGAAACAGAGAAACATACAGATATATATATAGAGAGAGAAACAGAGAAACATACAGATATATATATAGAGAGAGAGAAACTAGAGAAACCATCAGATATATATATAGAGAGAAACAGAGAAACAGAAAGATATATATTGAGAGAAACAGAGAAACATACATATATATAGAGTGAGAGAAACAGAGAAACATACATATATAGAGAGAGATATTAATAGAGAGAAACAGAGAAACAGAAAGATATATAGAGAGAGAAACAGAGAAACATACAGATATATATAGAGAGAAACAGAGACACATGCGTATATATACATATATATTTGATGCCATGTATTTTGTGAAGAGCACCAGTCCCTCCTGCAGCAATGCTCCCCCACAACATGATGCTGCCACCCCCGTGCTTTATGGTTGGGTTGGTGTTAGAAAAAGTCATGTATTATATCCATAAATCTGGTTGGCGCATTATATATATACAGTGAGGGACATTTTTTTTTGATCCCCTGCGGATTTTGTATGTTTGCCCACTGACAGAGAAATTATCCGTAATTTTAATGGTAGGTGTATTAGAATAGTGAGAGACAGAATAACAAAAAAATCCAGAAAAACGCATGTGAAAAATATTATAAATTGATTTGCATTTTAATGAGGGAAATAAGTATTTGAACCCCTCTCAATCAGAAAGATTTATGGCTCCCAGGTGTTTTTTATACAGCTAACGAGCTGAGATTAGGAGCACACTCTTAACTACTTACGGAGTGGTGGGGCGCTACCAGGTGAAATGTGAGGCGCCAAATTCAAAATCCAAAAGTTGAATTATTAAACATTCATCAATATACAAGTGTTGCATAGTCATCAAAAGCTCTGATTCTTGGCAATATCACAGCGTTGTCAGATTTCAAAAAGGCTTCATGGCGAAAGCACAACATGTGATTGTTTGAGGATAGCCCCTCTCATATTTTATTAATTAGCATAAATCCATAACCAACGCGGGTCTTACAAAACGCATAAAATCGCTAATATAAAATCGCTTACCTTTGATGAACTTCTGCTGAGGGCTTCCGAAGTGTCCAACTAAGACAATCCATGCTCCTTTTGTTAGAAAAAGTCATTTATTATATCCATAAACCATTGAGTCGCCCATAGAACCGTGAAGAAAACTCGTTCAAATTATACCTATCATATTTCTCCAAACAAATCAAACATAATTTTTAATGTTTCCTTAGGTATCATTTTAAGTATATTTACTATAATATTTCAACCGGATTGTAGCCTGACCGATAAGAAAGGAAAATAAAGTGAGGCGCGCTCTCGTTCTTGTGAACGGAAAAAGTATTTCTCATTTCCACTTCCTTCAGTAAATCTTCTTCTATACGGTTCACTTTAGCCCTATTGTTTTGAAACCTTGTCTAAGCATGTCCCAGTTTAGGTCACCTAGCAGCACGAGCTCTGAAGATAGATGGGGGGGCAATCAATTCACATATGGTGTCCAGGGCCCAGCTGGGGGCCGAGGGTGGTCTATAGCAAGCGGCAACGGTGAGAGACTTGTTTCTGGAAAAGTGGATTTTTAAAAGTAGAAGCTCGAATTGATTGGGTACAGACCTGGATAGTAAGACAGAACTCTGCAGGCTATCTCTGCAGTAGATTGCAACACCGCCCCCTTTGGCAGTTCTATCTTGTAGGAAAATGTTATAGTTAGGGATGGAAATGTCAGGGGTTTTGGTGGTCTTCCTAAGCCAGGATTCAGACACGTTGGCAGAGTGTGCTAAAGCATTGATTAAAACAAACTTAGGGAGGAGGCTTCTAATGTTAACATGCATGAAACCAAGGCTTTTACGGTTACAGAAGTCAACAAATGAGAGCCCCTCAGGAATAGGAGTGGAGCTATGCACTGCAGGGCCTGGATTAACCTCTACATCACCAGAAGATCAGAGGAGGAGTAGAATGAGGGTACGGCTAAAGGCTATAAGAACTGGTCGTCTAGTACGTTCGGAACAGAGAGTAAAAGGAGCAGGTTTATGGGTGCGATAGAATAGATTCAAGGCATAATGTGCAGACAAAGGTATGATAGGATGTGAATACAGTAGAGGTTAACTTGTTAGGGAGTGGCAGCTGAGGGGTCGGTTTAGGAGAGCCTGGCGTGCCCAAAGTAAAATGCCTCCCATTCAGGCCCAGAAAATAGGATATGCACATATTTGGTACCATTGGATAGGAAACACTCTGAATTTTCCAAAACTGTTAACCATTTGTCTGTGAGTAAAACAGAACGCATATAGCAGGCAAAACCCCAAGAATTTCTGTCCTGGAAAAAGTGATTTTGACACATTGCTCATTTGGGAACCCCTCCCTCATTAAAATGACCATATAAGGGCATATGAATGCAGTACCCATCGCTTCCTTTAGATGTCAACAGTCTCGAGACAGTGTAAAATTTCATTTTGGATGAATTAGACCAGAGAATAAGAGCAAACCAGGAAGTGTACTTTTTATGTAAACAGTACCCAGCGCGTGCTCCCGACAAGGCACGCAGTGTCTTTTTTACCGTCTTTATCGATCAGTTTATATTCCGGTTGATTTATAATAGTAAATATACGTAAAAGTGTTCCTAAGGATACATTTAAAACTATGTTTGATTGTTCTTGGACAAGTTTATAGGTATAAGATGAAGGAGTTTGCGTCACGTTTCAATGGAGTAGTGGAGGCTGTCGTTTCTGATTATAACGCCTTGAACCAAATGGAGGATTTATGGATAAAATACATTACTTTTTCTAACAAAAGAACCATGGATTGTCTTCGTTGGACACTTAGGATGACCTCAGCAGAAGTTCTTCAACAGGTAATTGATTTGTTTTCGCTGTGAAATGTGTTATGTGTGTGCCGTGATGGCTAATCGATTCATGGCTATGGGAAAAATATGTGAGGTGCTACCCTCAAACAATCAAATGTGCTGCTTTTGCCGTAAAGCCTTTTTGAAATCTGACAACGCTGTGATATTGCCAAGAAACAGAGCTTTTGATGAGTATGGAACACTTGTATATTGGTGGATGTTTAATAATTCAACTTTTGGATTTTGAATTTGGGGCCTTACATTTCACCTGGTAGTGTCGGGAGCAGCCCCGCTAGCGCCCCAGCAATCCCTGAGAGGTTTTCACCTAGGCATTGAGTGATGATGAGAGAGATATTGTCTCTAGAAATATAATTTACACCAGGTGATGTCACCGCGTGTGTGGAGGGGGGGGGAACTAAAGGGTTGGCTAAGGCATATTAGGCAGGGCTAGAGGCTCTACAGTGAAATAAGACAATAATCATTAACCAGAACAGCAATGGACAAGGCATATTGACATTAGGCAGAGGCATGCGTAGCGGAGTGGTCATAGGGGTCCAGTGAGTAGTGAGGCTGGCTGGAGACATGGCGATTCAGACAGCTAGCGGGCCGGGGCTAGCAAGCTAGTAGAAGGGCCTTAGAGGGACGCCACGACGGAGGAAGTCTGTTATAGCCTCCTCGTGCGGAGCCTCCTCGTCAGTTGTGACAGATTAGTAGGGTTCCGTGTGGTAAAGGGGTCCAGTCCAATTGGCAAAATAGGTATAGTGGCCCAAGAAATTCAGCTAACAGTACAAAATGCTCTAGACAACTAGCAGGTTGCGGCTAGCAGGCTAGCAGATGGGCATTCAGGGGACGTCGCGACGTAGGGGCCAGTTGATTAACCCCCTCGGGCAAATTACTTAAATTGAATGAGACATCGATATCTTGAACATTCTGCGATGCTACAACAACTTGGGACCGTGATGGATCGCGTTGTCCAAACATTGGACCGCTTGGAGAGATGGATACCCCTCCATCTCCGGACTCTGGATCCAGTGGGATTCGTCTCTCCCTTCCCAGGGAGTATGATGGAACAGCAGCACAGTGTCAAGGGTTCTTATTACAACTGGACCTCTACTTGGCCACCGTGCATCCAGCTCCCTCAGGAAGGGAGAGAGTGTCCGCTCTTGTCTCCTGTCTCACTGGGAGAGCATTGGAGTGGGCCAACGCCGTCTGGAGAGAGGGAGACGCAACGTTGGACCACTTTGAAGATTTCACCCGTCGCTTCCGAGCGGTATTCGATCATCCTCCCGAGGGGAGAGCGGCCGGGGAGCGGCTCTTCCATCTGAGACAGGGGACAAAGGGGAGCTCAGGAGTTTGCTCTTGAGTTCCGGACTTTGGCTGCCGGAGCGGGCTGGAACGACAGGGCCCTCATCGATCATTATAGGTGTAGCCTACGCGAGGACGTCCGACGGGAACTGGCCTGCAGAGACGTCACGGTGACATTCAATCAACTGGTAGACCTCTCCATACGGCTGGATAATCTGTTGGTCACCCGCGGACGTCCAGAGAGGGTCTTGTCGACCTTACCCTCCGGCATTCCCTCTCCAGAGCCTATGGAACTAGGAGGGGCAGCGCGTAGGGAGACCGGAGGAGGAACCTTCACCTGTACCATCTGTGGCCGCAGGGGGCACACTGCTGGTCGTTGCAGGGTTGGTGCTTCTAGGAGTGGAGACGGCAGGCGGAGTACTCTGGCGTCACCTCTGGTGAGTAAGCACCACTCTCATCCAGTCCTCTGTTAGCCAATTTTTTGTGTCTGTGTGTTTCCCAGAATATTCTCCATATTCCCAGCATAAGGCACTCGTCGATTCAGGTGCAGCTGGAAATTTTATTGACAGAGCGCTAGCGTTAAATTTAGAAATCCCCATAAAACAGGTGGTTAGACCTTTTCCAGTTAATGCTTTAGATAGCAGACCGTTAGGATCTGGATTGATTGAGGAGATTACCATCTCTCTTGTGATGGTGACGCAGGGGAGTCATGAGGAGAGAATTAGTCTCTTTCTCATTGACTCTCCTTCATTTCCGGTGGTATTGGGTATTCCCTGGTTAGCTTTGCATAGCCCTATTATTTCATGGCAACAGAGGACTCTCACGGGGTGGTCGCGGGAGTGCTCAGGGAGGTGTGTAGGAGTTTCCGTGGGTGCAACCACGGTGGAAAGTTCAGACCATGTCTCCACTGTGCACATCCCCCCAGAATATGCCGATTTGGCTCTCGCCTTCTGTAAGAAGGCGACTCAATTACCACCCCATCAACGAAGGGATTGTGCGATAGATCTCCTGGTAGACGCTGCACCTGCTAAGAGTCACGTGTATCCCCTGTCGCAAGCTGAGAAAGAGGCTATGGACACATATATCTCTGAATCGCTGAGTCAGGGGTACATTAGGCCCTCCATTTCTTTTTTGTGAAGAAGAAGGATGGGGGTTTGCGCCCGTGTATTGATTATCGAGGTATTAATAAAATAACGGTGAGGTACAGTTACCCGCTGCCTCTTATCACTTCGGTGATGGAGTTAATAAATGGGGCGCGCTTCTTCACGAAACTGGATCTCAGGAGCGCATACAATCTGGTACGTATCCGGAAAGGAGACGAGTGGAAGACAGCTTTCAGTACCACCTCAGGCCATTATGAGTACCGTGTCATGCCATACGGGCTGATGAATGCTCCCGCAGTATTCCAATCTTTTGTGGATGAGATTTTCCGGGACCTGCATGGGCAGGGTGTAGTGGTGTATATTGATGACATCCTCATATACTCCGCTACATGCGCCGAGCATGTGTCTTTGGTTCGCAAGGTTCTTGGAAGACTGTTGGAACATGATTTATACGTCAAGTCTGAGAAATGCTTGTCTTTCCAGCAGGCCGTTTCCTTTCTAGGACATCGCATTTCCACGTCCGGGGTGGAAATGGAGAGTGAGCGTATTGATGCCGTGCGTAATTGGCCGACTCCCACCACGGTAAAAGAGGTGCAGCGATTTTTAGGGTTTGCCAATTATTACCGGAGATTTATCCGGGGCTTTGGTCAGGTCGCGGCTCCCATTACCTCATTGCTGAGGGGGGGTCCGGTGCGTCTGAAGTGGTCAGTGGAGGCGGACAGGGCTTTTAGGAAACTGAGGGAGCTGTTCGTTTCGGCGCCCGTTCTGGCGCACCCGGATCCTTCTTTAGCGTTCATAGTAGAGGTGGATGCTTCCGAGGCAGGGATTGGAGCTGTGCTCTCTCAGCGCTCGGGCACCCCCCCGAAACTCCGCCCCTGTGCTTTTTTTTCTAAGAAGCTTAGTCCGGCGGAGCGTAATTATGATGTGGGGGACCGGGAGTTGTTGGCTGTGGTTAAGGCTCTGAAGGTGTGGAGACATTGGCTTGAGGGGGCTAAACACCCTTTTCTCATCTGGACTGACCACCGTAACCTGGAGTACATCCGGGCAGCGAGGAGATTGAATCCTCGTCAAGCAATGTGGGCCATGTTTTTTACTCAGTTTGTGTTTACCATTTCATACAGACCAGGTTCCCAGAATAAGAAGGCAGATGCACTGTCCCGGTTGTATGATACAGAGGAGCGGCCCATGGATCAAACTCCCATACTCCCGGCTTCCTGTTTTGTGGCACCGGTGGTGTGGAAGCTGGGCGCGGACATTCAGCGGGCGTTACGTACTGAGCCTGCTCCCCCCCAGTGTCCCGTCGGGCGTATGTACGTTCCGACTGTTGTCCGTGACCAGTTGATCTCATGGGTCCATACGTCACCCTCCTCTGGTCATCCGGGGATTGGTCGGACAGTGCGCTGTCTGACTGGGAAGTTCTGGTGGCCTACTTTAGGTAGGGATGTGAGGTTTATGTCTCCTCCTGTCAGGTGTGTGCCCAGAGTAAGGCTCCTAGACACCTACCTAGAGGTAGCTAAAACCTTTACCTATTCCACAACGACCATGGTCACATCTATCTGTGGATTTCTTAACGGATCTTCCTCCTTCTCAGGGAATACCACGATCCTGAGTCGTTGTGGATCGTTTCTCTAAGTCCTGTCGTCTCCTTCCGATGCCCGGTCTGCCTACGGCCCTACAGACTGCGGAGGCCCTGTTTCACCATGTCTTCCGGCACTATGGGATACCCGAGGATATAGTGTCTGATCGAGGTCCCCAGTTCACGTCAAGAGTCTGGAGGGCTTTTATGGAAAGATTGGGGGTCTCGATTAGCCTTACCTCGGGTTTTCATCCTGAGAGTAATGGGCAGGTGGAGAGAGTCAATCAAGATGTGGGCAGGTTTTTGCGGTCATATTGCCAGGACCGGCCGGGAGAGTGGGCGAGGTTTGTACCCTGGGCAGAAATAATTCACTTCGCCACTCCTCAACTAGCCTCTCCCCTTTTCAGGTGGTGTTGGGTTATCAGCCGGTTCTGGCACCATGGCATCAGAGTCAGACCGAAGCTCCTGCGGTTGATGAGTGGTTTAAGCGCGCGGAGGAGACATGGGAGGCTGTCATAGGTCACCTTCAACAGGCCGTGACGCGTCAAAAAATAGGGATAGGGTCTGGCTCTCGACCCGAAACCTGCCCCTCCGCCTGCCATGCCGGAAGCTGGCTCCGCGGTTTGTGGGGCCATTTAAAGTCCTGAGGAGAGTGAACGAGGTGTGTTACAGGTTACAGCTTCCCCCTGATTATAAAATTAACCCCTCGTTCCATGTGTCCCTCCTCAGGCCGGTGGTGGTTGGTCCGCTCCAGGACTCTGAGGTGAGGGAGGTCCCTCCGCCCCTTTGGACATCGAGGGGTCGGCGTATTCCGTCCACTGCATCTTAGATTCGAGGCGCCGGGTGGGGGCCTTCAGTACCTTGTGGAGTGGGAGAGTGCGGACCGGAGGAGAGGTGCTGGGTCCCGAAGGAGGATATATTGGATCCGAATATGTTAAGGAGTTTCATCTTCGCCCGGCCGGATCGTCCTGCGCCTCGCCCTCCGGGCCGTCCCGAGGCGGTGTCGGCGCCGCTGGGGCCAGCGTCAGGGTGGGGTACTGTCACGACTTCAGCCGAAGTCGGTCCCTCTTCCTGTTCGAGGCGGTGTTCGGCGTTGTCGTCACCGGTTTTCTAACCATCACCGATTCCTTCCTGTGTGTCTAATTGTGTTGGTTTTGATTGTTCACACCTGTTTTGTATTTTCTCCCAATCACGCCCCTGTTATAATTTCCTCCTTTTCCCGTCTTCCCTTGTGCGTGATTGTTTTGTCTTTTGACTGTGTAGGTTGCTACCAGTTTACTCCGTGCTCTGTGTAGGGAATTTGTTTTGTATATTCGGTACTCCGGGTTATGAATTCATACCCGTGTTTATTTTGGGGTTTTGTTTTGTATGAGTATATATCTACTAGTGTGCCTGTATGTTCTCTGGCGACTACATTAAAATATACTCATATTTTGCATATCTCCTGCGCCTGACTCCTTCCACACACCCCGGACACTTACACTGTTGGAATCTGGTACATCTGCTGGAGAGTTCATCAGAGTCTCGCTGGTTGCATTTCCCCAAAGATCATAGTATTTCGTGGTTGTTAGAATGGATACTTCAGAGTACCATTCGGAAATGTTCTCATAGAATACATGTTCCGGTGGTTGTCTGTATTAGTAATTCGTGTCGTCTATAATTTCTCACTTATTCTGTAGTGAATCAATAGTCTCAGAGGTGAAACCATTTGTAGCCGTGTGGCCAATGCTCCACGTGGGATGGTTTTCTAGTCTTATCGTTTGTAGAGGTCTTAACCATTCGAGACGTCCGGCTTACCATTTGTCTCTTTGGCACCTTTGTAGTTTAAACCACTTCACACACCAGCATCACCCAGCATGTTTTGGTCTTAGAAATTCAACCATTTGCAACCTTAGTTTACACCGTGGTTTGCCTGGTCTGGTGTGAATTTCATCAGGAGTGGGTTTTATAAGTTTCAGTAGAAAAGGGCGGTCCATGATGCCTAAAGTGATGTCTGGGCTCACAAGGGTGTGGCCACTGACTAGTTATCTTTATATGAAAATCCATACTCTCATTTAGAAGGTTAATATTACATTACATCTTTTCACAAATAGTTTCATGTTTAATCACATACTTTTCACACAATTTAGATGTAAACCTGACAGCTGGGAAATGTACACTTTAAGAGATACCGTTATGTGTGTTTCCTGTCCTTCATGAGATCACCAAACGATACACACTCGTCGTAATTGTTCCTAATTTTTCCTCCACGGACCATTCCCACATTCTCAAAAGTAGACATTTTTTTATTCTCCCATTTTGGGGATTTAGGAGCCTCGTCAAGTGGTCCTTCGTTCTCTCACTTTGCTCTCTCCCTCTCTTTCGCATTGACCAGGGGGAAAGAGTCTCTGCCAGGAATGTGTGACCTGAGATAACAAAACCTGGGTTTAGGAGAAGGGGTGGGAGCCACAATCTAGACCCAGAAAGGTTGGTTACTAGTCCAACGCTTTAACCACTAGGCTACCCTGCCATCATGACAATAGGTTTAGGCTACGACATGATACAAACATGTTCCCTCTACCCATCATGAGGTTGTTACAACCTGGCCTATGAAGGGAAGTTTAGAATGTATGTGAACAGGTCGAGAGAAATCTGAGTAGTGAAAGTGACAGACAGTGACACATAGATTCAATACCGCCTTGCACACTCTTGCCTGCATCTAACTGATCTATGGTGTAATCATTAGTCTGACAGTTGCAAACAAGAGTTTATATTGGACAAATCCAGGTATGTTAATCCCCATTCCGTTCCGTTTGCTTCCGTTTAAGAAATGTTTTTACAACTGAATCAGTGGAAAGAATACACCCCTGATCACACACAAACACAGTTCACTTTCATAACAGCCACATACAAACAGAATAAACATTTTGCTCATTGTATAATTCCTTCTCACGCTCTCTCCTCCTCTCACCTTTCCCCTTTGCTCGTGGACTTCAGTGCACAACACATCAGCTGTCTGTGACCAGGCGAAAAAGCCAAACCTTCATTTCATAAATGCTAACCGCTAAACACAGGTTACATTGTTGTCACCGTATTAGCTAACAACGTCTTAGTCTACATAGCTACTAGAACTAACACATTAGTAAACCTGCTACGACCATGTGTTACTGTGTACAGACAGCAAACAGTTTAGCAGTTATACCGGCAGGCCCCAGTGACAATAAATTAATAAATCAAAAGCTTACCTTGACTTGCAAGAGTTCCAGTGTTGTATAGCTATAGCCAGCTAGCTAACATAGCAGTTTGAGCCGGGTGTTTGAGTATGCTAAACTAGCTAGCTGCATTCGCTAGCTCTCTCTCTTGATTCTTATTTTTTAAAGAAATTAATTTGTTCAAAACTGTTCAACTATTGTGTTTCTCCCTCTTTGAGTCAACTACTCATTACATTTTATTCACTGTAGGGTTAGCTAACTGTAGCTTTTGCTTTCAGCACTAGATCCTTCTCTCATTCTCTGATCCTTTGTTTGGGTGGACAACATGTCAGTACATGCTACAAGAGCTCTGATAGGTTGGAGGACGTTCTCCAGAAGTTGTCATAATTACTGTGTATCTAAAAAGGATAACTTTTTTAATGTTCCTCTGGCTACACCACGGTGCTACCCTACAGGGTGTTGCTGAGGCTACTGTAGACCTTCTTTGCACAACAGTGTGTTTTAATAAATTATTTGGTGACGTGAATATATTTAGTATAGGATATATTTTATAAGGATATATATTTTTATATTTCACTATTAACATTTTTATGAAATTCACTGAGGAGGATGGTCCTTCCTTCCTCCTCCGAGGAGCCTCCACTGATGCGCATGTGATGTGTGAACATATGTGCATTTATGAGAGCGTGTGTGAGGAGATCAGAGAGTGTGTGTGTGTCTGATTGGTTTTCCACACAGTAATTGGTAGTGTATCAGACTTGACGGCCCTGGCTTATGGCTTATGGCTCATGGCATTTCTCCCATACAACTCTTCACTCCAAAAAGATAAGCAAGGGCCTGTGTGCTACACGTGTGTGTGTGTGTGTGTGTGTGTGTGTGTGTGTGTGTGTGTGTGTGTGTGTGTGTGTGTGTGTGTGTGTGTGTGTGTGTGTGTGTGTGTGTGTGTGTGTGCGCATGTCTATCTGTCAGTGATATATGTTTACTGTAGGTTAATGAGGCAATACAAATGGGATGTTAATAAATTGTGACTAAAATTAAAGGGAATTTAGTTGACTAAAATGGCCTACTGTTTGCCATTTTCACAAAAAATACAGTAGACTAAACAATTATTCAAATTATAAAAATGTGACTAAGACATACTGATATTTTAGGCAAAATGACTAAGACTATTTATTTTCATATTTTTATTTCACCTTTATTTAACCAGGTAGGCTAGTTGAGAACAATTTCTCATTTGCAACTGCGACCTGGCCAAGATAAAGCAAAGCAGTTCAACACATACAACAACACAGAGTTACACATGGAATAAACAAACATACAGTCAATAATACAGTAGAAAAAGTCAACATACAGTATGTGGGATAAGAGAGGTAAGGCAATAAATAGGCCATGGTGGCGAAGTAATTACAATATAGCAATTAAACACTGGAATGGTAGTTGTGCAGAAGATGAATGTGCAAGTAGTGATACTGGGGTGCAAAGGAGCAAGATTAATAAATAAATATAGTTTGGGGATGAGGTAGTTGGATGGGCTATTTACAGATGGGCTATGTACAGGTGCAGTGATATGTGAGCTGCTCTGACAGCTGGTGCTTAAAGCTAGAAAGGGAGATATGAGTCTCCAGCTTCAGTGATTTTTGCAGTTCGCTCCAGTCATTTGGCAGCAGAGAACTGGAAGGAAAGGCGACCAAAGGAAGAATTGGCTTTGGGGGTGACTAGACTAAATCGAAAAAAGACTCGCAAAATGAACACTGCTCCAAACATCAAATTTTGGATAGGGTTAAAACATTAAGTTCATACATTCATTCAGAATGGTTATGTTAAAGGTTAATTTTCTGGATAGGGTTAAAACATTGTTTAGATATTCATTCAGAATGGTTAAGGGTTAAGGTTTGGGATAGGGAAAAACAACACAAAACAAATAGTGCCTATCACTAGAATTGAAAACGCAACCTTTGGATCAAGAGTCATGGGATTACGTCTAACCAGAGGTAATGTAGAATAAGAACTGTGCCACATCATTGATATCAGCCTCTGCCATGGACTCATACAACCCTGCTGACGTCAATCTCTTTCTTCACTACCAGGACTTTAAAGAATAACGTCTGACTTGGAATTTTGAGAAATTTACAATGATGGTTGTGAAGTTAGGGGCTGTTTGTAGGACATGTGGAAGAGGAAACTGATTATAGGGCAGCAACAGGGGGCTATGGTAACCACAACGTATCAGCATCAACACTCCATCCCCCTGTTACTGAGAATCTTTCTAAGCCTTGGGTTAGTATCAGTGGAGGCTGCTGAGGGAAGAACGGCTCTTAATAAATAGCTGGAAGGGAGCGAATGGAATGGCATCAAACACCTGTAAAGCATGTGTTTGATGTATGTAATACCATTCCATACATTCCGCTCCAGCCATTACCACGAGCCTGTCCACCACAATTAAGGTGCCACTAATGTCCTGTGGTTGGTACACACATGCACGCACACACACAGGTACCCGCACACACAGACAAATACAGACTCAGACACAAAGACTCAGACACACACACACACGCATGCAAGCACGCACACACACACACACCTAGCGTTGATCTTCTTTTGACTCCCACAGCCACTGCTAAAATAGCAGATCAGCAGATCAGAAAGACTTGTGTCCTGCCTTTACCAGAAACGTTGTTGTATCCCCATTAGGTTAATGTGATTGAGTGTGTGTGTGTGTGTGTGTTTGTGTGTGTAAGGGAGTGTATAGAGCTCTGGAAAAAATTAAGAGACCACTGCAACATTATCAGTTTCTCTGGTTTTGCTATTTATAGGTGTGTGTTTGAGTAAAATGAACATGTTTGTTTTATTCTATAAACTACTGACACCATTACTCCCAAATTCCAAATAAAAATATTGTCATTTAGAGCCACTCCAGGACGATCCAAATTTCACAGTGGGTGTGAGTCCTGGAGAGGCCTACAAGCCACAGTGTCTCGCAGCCACTGTGAAATTTGGTGCAGGATCGGTGTTGATCTGGGCGTGCTTCAGCAAGGCTGGAATCAGGCAGATTTGTCTTTGTGAAGGAATCAAGCCACGTACAAGGTTGTCCTGGAAAAAAACTTGCTTCCTTCTGCTCTGACAACGTTCCCCAACTCTGAGGATAGTTTTTTCCAGCAGGACAATGCTCCATGCCACACAGCCAGGTCAATCAAGGTGTGGATGGAGGACCACCAGATCAAGACCCTGTCATGACCAGCCCAATCTCCAGACCTAAACCCCATTGAAAACTTCTGGAATGTGATCAAGAGGAAGATGGATGGTTACAAGCCATCAAACAAAGCCGAGCTGCTTGAATTTTTGCGCCAGGAGTGACATAAAGTCACCCAACATCAACGTGAAAGACTGACGGAGAGGATGCCAAAACGCATGAAAGCTGTGATTGAAAATCAGGGTTATTCCACCAAATATTGATTTCTTAACTCTTCCTAAGAGGGGTCCCATTTGCCCGAATTTTCGCCTGTCTGACGTGCCCAAAGTTAAATGCCTGCCACTCATGGCCAGAAACTAGGATATTCACATAATTAGTACTATTGGATAGGAAACACTCTGAAGTTTCTGAAACCATTAAGATATAGTCTGTGGGTATACCAGAACAGATATAGCAGGCAAAAACCCGAGAAATTTCTGTCCGGAATTCCTTTTTCTGTTGCCATCCTCTCACTTTGAAGCCCTGGTAATATAAATCATTGGGGAATAGGACACAGGTTGCAGTACCTATGGCTTCCACTGGATGTCAACAGTCTCTGGAAAGTGTGTGGAGGAAAAAGCCCTGAGCAGATCCTTATAGAAGAAGAAAGACTACAGGAAGGGAAAAATGTAAACAACCGTGCACGTTCACGAGAACGTGAGCGCGCCCAGCTTTCTTTTTCTTTTATAACGTTTCAGTTACCATCCGTGTAAAATATGATCGCTATTATTCATAAAAGAATACATAGGGATGCATTATTAATGATATTTGATTTGTTTGTGAAAAGATGAGAGGTATAACTTGAACGCGATCCCTTCACTGTAAAGCGGCGAGTAGACTGACAATGCTTGGTGGAGTAGCTGAACATAACGTGCCAACAAAACGGAGATTTATGGATATAATTAATTACTTTTTCTAACAAGAGAACCATGGGTTCTCTTGTTTGGACACTTGGGAAGACCTCAGAAGAAGTTATTTGAAAGGTAAGCGATTTATATTAGGTGCGATATGGACATTTTGAGAACCGAGCTGGATATGAATTTATGCTAATGAGGAAAATATGTGAGGTACTAGCCTCAAACAATCAAATGTAGTGCTTTCGCCGTAAAGCCTTTTTAAAATCTGACAAGGCAGTGATATTGCCAAGAAGCAGAGCTTTTGATGGCTATGCAACACTTGTATATCGAAGGATGTTAAATATTACGAATTTGTATTTTGAATTTGCCGCGTTATGTTTGCTCTGAAAACGATCCCGCTAGCGGGATCCGTGCGCAGAGAGGTTAAAACATTAGTATTGTGTTGTTTAAAAATGAATTTATGAACTTCTTTTCTTTGCATTATTCGAGGTCTGACAACATTCATATTTTTTGTTATTTTGACCAGTTTTGGTCAGTCTGCAAATACACTGCTCAAAAAAATAAAGGGAACACTTAAACAACACAATGTAACTCCAAGTCAATCACACTTCTGTGAAATCAAACTGTCCACTTAGGAAGCAACACTGATCGACAATAAATTTCACATGCTGTTGTGCAAATGGAATAGACAACAGGTGGAAATTATAGGCAATTAGCAAGACACCCCCAATAAAGGAGTGGTTCTGAAGGTGGTGACCACAGACCACTTCTCAGTTCCTATGCTTCCTGGCTGATGTTTTGGTCACTTTTGAATGCTGGCGGTGCTTTCACTCTAGTGGTAGCATGAGACGGAGTCTACAACCCACACAAGTGGCTCAGGTAGTGCAGCTCATCCAGGATGGCACATCAATGCGAGCTGTGGCAAGAAGGTTTGCTGTGTCTGTCAGCGTAGTGTCCAGAGCATGGAGGCGCTACCAGGAGACAGGCCAGTACATCAGGAGACGTGGAGGAGGCCGTAGGATGGCAACAACCCAGCAGCAGGACCACTACCTCCGCCTTTGTGCAAGGAGGAGCACTGCCAGAGCCCTGCAAAATGACCTCCAGCAGGCCACAAATGTGCATGTGTCTGCTCAAACGGTCAGAAACAGACTCCATGAGGGTGGTATGAGGGCCCAACGTCCACAGGTGGGGGTTGTGCTTACAGCCCAACACCGTGCAGGACGTTTGGCATTTGCCAGAGAACACCAAGATTGGCAAATTCGCCACTGGCGCCCTGTGCTCTTCACAGATGAAAGCAGGTTCACACTGAGCACGTGACAGACGTGACAGTCTGGAGATGCCGTGGAGAACGTTCTGCTGCCTGCAACATCCTCCAGCATGACCGGTTTGGCGGTGGGTCAGTCATGGTGTGGGGTGGCATTTCTTTGGGGGGCCGCACAGCCCTCCATGTGCTGCCGAGGTAGCCTGACTGCCATTAGGTACCGAGATGAGATCCTAAGACCCCTTGTGAGACCATATGCTGGTGTGGTTGGTCCTGGGTTCCTCCTAATGCAAGACAATGCTAGACCTCATGTGGCTGGAGTGTGTCAGCAGTTCGTGCAAGAGGAAGGCATTGATGCTAAGGACTGGCCCGCCCGTTCCCCTGACAGTGAATCCAATTGAGCACATCTGGGACATCATGTCTCGCTCCATCCACCAATGCCACATTGCACCACAGACTGTCCAGGAGTTGGCGGATGCTTTAGTCCAGGCCTGGGAGGAGATCCTCAGAGACCATCCGCCACCTCATCAGGAGCATGCCCAGGCGTTGTAGGGAGGTCATTCAGGCACGTGGAGGCCACACACACTACTGAGCCTCATTTTGACTTGTTTTAAGGACATTACATCAAAGTTGGATCAGGCTGTAGTGTGGTTTTCCACTTTAATTTTGAGTGTGACTCCAAATCCAGACCTCCATGGGTTGATAAATTTGATTTCCATTGATAATTTTTGTGTGATTTTGTTGTCAGCACATTCAACTATGTAAAGAAAAAAGTATTTAATAAGATTATTTCATTCATTCAGATCTATGATGTGTTATTTTAGTGTTCCCTTTATTTTTTTGAGCAGTGTAAATGCTCTAAATGACAGTATTTTTATTTGGAATTTGGGAGAAATGTTGTCAGTAGTTTATAGAATAAAACAAAAATTTTCATTTTTCCCAAACACATACCTAGTAAAACCAGAGAAACTGATAATTTTGCAGTGGTCTCCTAATTCTTTCCGGAGCTGTACATCTGTGTGACTGCTTATTTATGAAGCTGTCCCTGCCTGCTTGCATGCATGCACATGTGATGTGTGAACATATGTGCATTTATGAGAGCAAGTGTGAGGAGATCAGAGAGTGTGTGTGTGTCTGATTGGTTTTCCACACTGTAATTGGTAATGTATCAGACATCGCGGCCCTGGCTTATGGCTTATGGTTTATTGCTTTTCTCCCATACAACTCTTCACTCCAAAAAGATAAGCAAGAGCCTGTGTAGTATACGCGTGTGTGTGTCTGTGTGTCTGTGTGTGTGTGTATGTGTGTGTATCTGTGTGTGTGTGTGTGCGTGTATGTGTTTGTGTGTGTATACAGTACCAGTCAAAAGTTTGGACACTACTACTCATTCAAGGGTTTTTCTTTATTTTTACTATTTTCTACAGTGTAGAAAAATAGTGACGACATCAAAACTATGAAATAACACATATGGAATCATCTAGCAAGCAAAAAATTGTTAAACAAATCAAAATATACTTTGGATTTTATATTCTTCATGTAGCCACCCTTTGCCTAGATGACAGATTTGCACACTCTTGGTATTCTCTCAACCAACTTCACCTGGAATGCTTTTCCAACAGTCTTGAAGGAGTTCCTACATATGGTGAGCACTTGTTGGCTGCTTTTCCTTCACTCCGCAATCCAACTCATCCCAAACCATCTAAATTGGGTGGAGGCCAGGTCAACTGATAAAGCACTCTATCACTCTCCTTCTTGGTTAAATAGCCCTTACACAGCCTGGAGGTGTATTTTGGGTCATTGTCCTGTTGAAAAACAAAAGATAGTCCCACTAAGCGCAAACCAGATGGGATGGCGTATCGCTGCAGAATGCTGTTAAGTTTGCTGTTAAGTTAAGTTTGACAGTGTCACCGGCAAAGCTCCCCCACACCATCACACCTCCTCCTCCATGCTTCACGGTGGGAACCACACATGCGGAGATCATCCATTCACTTACTCTGCATCTCACAAAGACACAGCGGTTGGAACCAAATATCTCAAATTTGGACTCATCAGACCAAAGGACAGATTTCCACTGGTCTAATGTCCATTGCTCGTGTTTTTTGGCCCAAGCAAGTCCCTTCTTCTTATTGGTGTCTTTTAGTAGTGGTTTCTCTGAAGCAAATCGACCATGAAACCTGATTCCCTCTGTCTCCTCTGAACAGTTGATGTTGAGTGTCTGTTACTTGAACTCTGTGAAGCATTTATTTGGACTGCAACTTCTGAGGATGGTAACTCTAATGAACTTATCCTCTGCAGCAAAGGTAACTCTGGGTCTATGGTAGTCCTCATGAGAGCCAGTTTCATCACAGCGCTTGATGTTCTTAAAATGTTTCAGTTTGTAAGACCTTCATGTCTTAAAGAAATAATGGACTGTCATTTCTCTTTGCTTATTTGAGCTGTTCTTGCCATAATATGGACATGGTATTTTACCAAATAAGGCTATCTTCTGTATACCACCCCTACCTTGTCACAACAAAACTGATTGGCTCAAATGCATTAAGAAGGAATGAAATTCCACAAATGAACATTTAACAAGGCACACCTGTTAATTAAAATGCATTCCAGGTGACTACCTCATGAAGCTGGTTGAGAGAATGCCAAGAGTGTGTAAAAGCTGTCATCAAGGCAAAGGGTGGCTACTTTGAAGAATATCAAACATAAAATATATTATGATCTGTTTTTATACTTTTTTGGTTACTACATTATTTCATTTGTTATTTCATAGTTTTGATGTCTTCACTATTATTCTGCAATGAATAAAATATTAAAAATAAACAAAAACCCTTGAAAGAATTGGTGTGTCCAAACCTTTGACTGGCACTGTATACGTCTGTGATATATGTTTACTATAGGTTAATGAGGCAATACAAATTTCATGTGACTAAAATGTCACTCAAAATTCAAAAAGCACTCGCACACCTGAGCTATCTTTATTTATTTAAAAAGCATATTAAAATTAGAAGCAATAGGATTTGAAGCAATAGCCTATCCCGTGTGGTCAACTATTTCAGCACCGTTTCGCACAGCTCTGAGACAAGCATGGGGACTGGTCTTGATAAATCAATGAGATGTTTATTTTCACTGAATCTCCGTTTGGGTGTTGGTTAGACTACAATTACGGTGTGGAATTGTTATGCTCTTAGTACTGTAGCCTACTCCTGACCGTCAGGTTGTAAGGTTGTTTTCCTAACGGAAACCCTGAGGGTTTAATTTCTTTTCCATTTTTCTTGGAATAGAAACACCATAATATTAACCAAATTAATTAACTTAGGGAGCAGCGCATGAGGTGACCGTTTTGGAGACCCTGGCGTGCCCAAAGTAAAATACAGTCTAACCAGACACCTAGATATTTGAAGTTGTCCACATAATCTAAGACAGAACCGTTCAGAGTAGTGATCCTGGACGGGCGGACAGGTGCGGGCAGCGATCGGTTGAAGAGCATGCATTTAGTTTTACTTGCGTTTAAGAGCAGTTGGAGGCCACAGAAGGAGAGTTGTATGGCGCCCCAATCCCGACACTACCAGGTGAAATGCAAGGCGCCAAATTCAAAATCCAAAAGTTGAATTATTAAACATCCACCCATATACAAGTGTTTCATACTCATCAAAAGCTCTATGGCAATATCACAGCATTGTCAGATTTCAAAAAGGCTTTACGGCGAAAGCAGCACATGATTGTTTGAGGTTAGCACCTCACATATTTTTCCCATTACCATAAATTCATAAGCCTTCACGGTTCACAGAAAACACATTTCACAGCGAAAACAAATCAATTACCTGTTGAAGAACTTCTGTTGATGGCTTCCAAAGTGTCCAACGAAGACAATCCATGGTTCTTTTGTTATGTATTATATCCTTAAATCTCCATTTGGTTCGCGCGTTATAATGAGAAACTACAGCCTCCACTCCTCCATTGAAAACGTGACGAGAACTCGTTCAACTTAAAGCTATAAACTTGTCCAAGAACAATCAAAAATCATTTTAAATGTATCCTTAGGAACACTTTTACGTATATTTACTATTATAAATCAACCGGAATATAAACTGAGCTATAAGAACGGAAAAAAACACAAAGCGTGCGTTCTCGGGGAGTGCGCGCTGCCTTCTGTTGAATTCCAACGGGGACACTTCCTGGTTTCCTCTTATTCTCTGCTCTAATTCATGCAAACAAATTCTGAACACTGTCTCGAGACTGTTGACATCCAGAGGAAGCGATAGGTACTGCATTCATATGCCCTTATATGGGCACTTTCATAAGGGAGGGGTTCCCAATGAGGCACTCTGTCAAAACCACTTTTTCCAGGACAGAAATTCCTCGGGGTTTCGCCTGCCATATGCGTTCTGTTTCACTCACTGACAAATGGTTAACACTTTTAGAAAATTCAGAGTGTTTCCTATCCAATGGTACTAAATGTGTGCATATCCTATTTTCTGGGCCTGAATGGGAGGCAATTTACTTTGGGCACGCCAGGGTCTCCAAAACGGTCACCTCGTGCGCTACTCCCTAAGAAGTTAATGAGACATTGCAGGATCTAGCTTTACCCATTTTATAAGATAATTACCGAAATTGAAAAACTCCAGGCACTTCTAAATAAAATCCAGTCTTAATTTATCAAATGCCTTTTCAAAATCTGCTATGAATATGATTCCTGGCTTCTTATATGTTTCATGATGTTCTATTATTTCTTGTAGTCGTCGTATATTATCTCCAATGTATCGTCCATGTAAAAAACCTGTCTGATCAGGATGAACAATACCTGGTAAAACCCTTTGAACTACTTAGGGAGTGGTGGGGCGCTACTCCCGACACTACCCGGTGAAATGTGAGGCACCAAATTCAAAATCCAAAAGTTGAATTATTAAACATTCATCAATATACAAGTGTTGCATAGTCATCAAAAGCTCTGCTTCTTGGCAATATCACAGCGTTGTCAGATTTCAAAAAGGCTATACGGCGAAAGCACAACATTTGATTGTTTGAGGATAGCACCTCCAATATTTTCGCATTAGCATGAATTCATATCGAGCGCAGGTCACACAGAACCCATTATAAGAGCTAAAAAATACCCTTTACCTTTTGAAGAACTTGCTGAGGGCTTCCCAAGTGTCCAACGAAGACATCCAATGGTTCTTTTGTTAGAAAAAGTAATTTATTATATACATAAATCTCTGTTTGGTTGGCGCGTTATGATCATAAAATCCATCGTTGAGTCGCCCATTGAACCGTGAAGAGAACACGTTCAAATTATACCTATAAACTTTCTACAAACAAATCAAACATCATTTTTAATGTATCCTTAGGTATCCTTTTATGTATATTTACTGTATTATTTCAACCGGATGATAACATGAACAATAGGAAAGGAAAATAAACTGGGGCGCGCTCACAATCTCGCGCGCGTCAAACGTTGTAAACAAAAGTCGTCCCCTGACTACTTCCTCTTCCTATCCGTTCTGCTTACTTCTAGAACTTCCAGTCTTTGTATAAAGACTGTTGACACCTAGTGGAAGCCATAGGTACCGCAGTCTCAGTCCTAGGTAAAATACAAATGAATAGGCACAATGGAGAAGAAGGTCATTTACAAAAGAAACTGCAAATCCGGATGGATTTTCCTCGGGTTTTCGCCTGCTATATCAGTTCTGTTATACTCACATACATTATTTTAACACTCTTAGAAACTTAAGAGTGTTTCCTATCCAATATTACTAATTATGTGCATATATTTTCTGGGCCTGAGTGGCAAGCATTTTACTTTGGGCACGCCAGACTCTCCAAAACCGTCAGCTATGCTGCCGCTCCCTAAGAAGTTAAACAAGACCCAGATGGCAAATATAAAGACCCAGCCTATCTAAAGAACTGGAGGCCCCTTACACTTCAAGGTTGTGATGCAAAAATACTAGCAAAATGCATTGCACTCAGAATTAAATAATAGAGAAATCAGACCGGAAGTCTGAAGTTTACATACACCTTAGCCAAATACATTTAAACTCTGTTTTTCACAATTCCTGACATTTAATAGTAAAGTAAAAATTCCCTGTCTTAGGTAAGTTAGGATCATCACTTTATTTTAAGAATGTGAAATGTCAGAATAATAGTAGAGAGAATAATTTATTTCAGCTTTTGTTTCTTTCATCACATTCCCAGTGGGTCAGAAGTTTACATACACTCAATTAATATTTGGTAGCATTGCCTTTAAATTTGTTTAACTTGGGTCAAATGTTTCGGGTAGCCTTCTACAAGCTTCCCACAATGAGTTGGGTGAATTTTGGCCCATTCCTTCTGACAGAGCTGGTGTAACTGAGTCAGGTTTGTAGGCCTCCTTCCTCGCACACACTTTTTCCTAACTAACTTGCCAAAACTATAGTTTGTTATCAAGAAATTTGTGGAGTGGTTGAAAAACAAGTTTTAATGACTTCAACCTAAGTGTATTAAAACTTCCGACTTCAACTGTTTTCTCTCTCTCTGTTCTGTCCAGCTGTAGTATGATGCACATGTTGGTAAGAGGTTACAAAGAAGAGCAGGAAAACCATGGTTATGGTTCAATTGTAAGGTAGATAACAGAGAGAGATTAGTGGAGAGAGGAGAGAGTGTACCTGTGTGTTCGCGCGTGTGTGTGCATGTGTATGTGTGTGCCTGTGTGCGTGTGTGTGTGTGTATGTGTGTGTGCGTTTATGTGTGTGTGTGCGTGTGTGCGTGTGTATGTGTGTGTGTGTCTGTGCATGTGCGTGTGTGTGTGTGCGTGGTGCCAGGTGACAGGAAGTGGTAGGGTAATGAGTAGTGAGGTCAGAGACCCCTCTAAAGGGCTGCAGTAAATAGGATTCTGAGGAGTACAGCAATAAATCCCCAAATGATCTCATTAAAAAGATAACATCCTCTATTAATTTCTCTCTCTCTTTTATCCATCGCTCTCGCTTTCTCTCGCCTCTTCTATCTCCTCTCATTTCTCCAAAATGTTCTCTCTTCCACACAGTTGTCTCCTCTCTCTTCCTCCTCCACCTCTGTCACCATACCCTCCCTTCCTGACCCTTCACTTCTGTTTTATTGCTAAAATCATCTACGGTCATACCATCCCATGTCCCCCCCATCTCTCTCCACCATCAACCACTCTTCTACCCCACTACTTACTGTGGAAGCCAAGCCAGAAAAAAAGCCATTGCGTTGTTTGCTCTATAACCTGTTAGTTCATATGCCTTGCGATCGTGATATATAGGCCTAAGGCCGAGACAATAAGAAGACACAGTGGCAGAATAAATTCAACCACACCTTTGTTTCATCACAAAACCGGAGAGCAACCTCTGTCCGGTGAAGTCCACAAAGCATAATGCTTGTAAACAAACAGTTACATGACCTAAAGCATGGTTTTTGGACTACTAATCAACTAATGATTTAGAACCATGGAGAGTTACTACAAGTCGCAAGGAAAAGAGGTTCTGCCTCCACTATTCCAGCACCATTTCACCTTCAACTTTTCAACATCATCAAATTACATATGCTTAGTCTAATAGGACACCATTCTTTCACAAGAAATTCAGTAATTTGGTGTTTTGTTGATGGTGGTGGACAATGCTGTTTCTGGCGTCGCTCCAGAATCTCCCATACAGTGGGGCAAAAAAGTATTTAGTCAGCCACCAATTGTGCAAGTTCTCCAACTTAAAAAGATGAGAGAGGCCTGTAATTTTCATCATAGGTACACTTCAACTATGACAGACGAAATGAGAAAAAGAAATCCAGAAAATCACATTGAAGGATTTTTAATTTATTTATTTGCAAATTATGGTTGAAAATAAGTATTTGGTCAATAACAAAAGTTTATCTCAATACTTTGTTATATACCCTTTGTTGGCAATGACAGAGGTCAAACGTTTTCTGTAAGTCTTCACAAGGTTTTCACACAGTGTTGCTGGTATTTTGGCCCATTCCTCCATGCAGATCTCCTCTAGAGCAGTGATGTTTTGGGGCTGTCGCTGGGCAACACGGACTTTCAACTCCCTCCAAAGATTTTCTATGGGGTTGAGATCTGGAGACTGGCTAGGCCACTCCAGGACCTTGAAATGCTTCTTCTGAAGCCACTCCTTCGTTGCCCGGGCGGTGTGTTTGGGATCATTGTCATGCTGAAAGACCCAGCCACGTTTCATCTTCAATGCCCTTGCTGATGGAAGGAGGTTTTCACTCAAAATCTCACGATACATGGCCCCATTCATTCTTTCCTTTACACGGATCAGTCGTCCTGGTCCCTTTGCAGAAAAACAGCCCCAAAGCATGATGTTTCCACCCCCATTCATTCTTTCCTTTACACGGATCAGTCGTCCTGGTCCCTTTGCAGAAAAACAGCCCCAAAGCATGATGTTTCCACCCCCATGCTTCACAGTAGGTATGGTGTTCTTTGGATGCAACTCAGCATTCTTTGTCCTCCAAACACGAGTTTGAGTTTTTACCAAAAAGTTCTATTTTGGTTTCATCTGACCATATGACATTCTCCCAATCCTCATCTGGATCATCCAAATGCTCTCTAGCAAACTTCAGACGGGCCTGAACATGTACTGGCTTAAGCAGGGGACACGTCTGGCACTGCAGGATTTGAGTCCCTGGCGGCGTAGTGTGTTACTGATGGTAGGCTTTGTTACTTTGGTCCCAGCTCTCTGCAGGTCATTCACTAGGTCCCCGTGTGGTTCTGGGATTTTTGCTCACCGTTCTTGTGATCATTTTGACCCCACGGGTGAGATCTTGCGTGGAGCCCCAGATCGAGGAAAATTATCAGTGGTCTTATATGTCTTCCATTTCCTAATAATTGCTCCCACAGTTGATTTCTTCAAACCAAACTGCTTACCTATTGCAGATTCAGTCTTCCCAACCTGGTGCAGGTCTACAATTTTGTTTCTGGTGTCCTTTGACAGCTCTTTGGTCTTGGCCATAGTGGAGTTTGGAGTGTGACTGTTTGAGGTTGTGGACAGGTGTCTTTTATACTGATAACAAGTTCAAACAGGTGCCATTAATACAGGTAACGAGTGGAGAACAGAGGAGCCTCTTAAAGAAGAAGTTACAGGTCTGTGAGAGCCAGAAATCTTGCTTGTTGTATGTGACCAAATACTTATTTTCCACCATAATTTGCAAATAAATTCATTAAAAGTCCTACAATGTGATTTTCTGAATTTTCTTTCCTCATTTTGTCTGTCATAGTTGAAGTGTACCTATGATGAAAATTACAGGCCTCTCTCATCTTTTTAAGTGAGAGAACTTGCACAATTGGTGGCTGACTAAATACTTTTTTGCCCCACTGTAAGTGTTCAATTAGGTTGAGCTCTAGCGACTGAGAAGGCCATAGCATAGGGTTGACATCATTTTCATGCACATCAAACCATTCAGAGATCATGTATGCCCTGTAGATGGGGGCATTGTCATCCTCAGCAAGCTCTCAAAGAAGTTAAGGGTTACGTTAAGGCCCTCATTGGTTAAGGGTTAAGGTTTGGGATAGGGCTAAAATATTATGTTTAGGCCATAGGAGGCTGCTGAGTGGCCGGACGACGGCCACTCAGCTCATAATAATGGCCGGAACGACGCAAATGGAATGGCATCAAACATCTGGAACCATGTGTTTGATGTATTTATTACCATTCCACAAATTCCGCTCTAGTCATTACCAGGAGCCCGTTATTCACAATTAAGGTGCTACCAACCTCCTGTGGTTTAGGCCTAGCGGTTAAGAGCATTGGGCCAGTAACTGAAAGGTTGCAGGTTTGATTCCCGAGCCTACTAGATGAAAAATGTGTTTTATTTATTAGGATCCCCATTAGCCGACGCAAATGGCGACAGATCCTCAGGTCCAATTTCGACGTCAATCTTGAACCTGGCTGGTCATCTTATGGGGGCCTAGCCATGGTAGCCAAAATAATGGCCTGCCTAGCTTTTTTATAAATGACCCTAAGCATGATCATCAAATCAAATCATGGGATCTTACTCAGGAACCTACTCTCTTCATTCCTTCTCCCCACCCTTCTTCCCTCCCTCGCTTCTAGGCATGTGGAGGTAAGCCTGGAGAAGAGCACCTGAGGAGATCACAACAAATGGGGCAAAGAGAGAGAGTGTGTGTGCGCATGTGTGTGTGTGTGTGTTTGGCGGTAAGCCTGGAAAAGAGCACAGGGCAGAAGAATCCAATATGGACAGTAAATATATTTTCTTTAAAAACTTTTAACACTCCAGACGGTTCAGTAAAGCAGATTAGTGTTCTTTCAGAGATGCCAAGCCAATTTAGCAGCTTTCAAAGAGCGTCTCAATGCATCACTCTTCCACTGCTACGGAGAGCACTATTTACATGTACCTTACATTCATCTCACGGACAATGTCCGTCCCTTCACACACACACACACACACACGTGCACTCACACAAACACATACACACACAGACATTCACAATACCATCACATGACATGATGTATCTCATTATCAGTCATCCAAATGTCATTAAATTACTTAAATGTCCCCATACCAACACCACACACACACACACACACACACTGCTATTATACACACACATCCAATTGGTTGTGATTCTCCAGGGCTGTCTAAACCTGTTACAGGTATTATAGACCTGGCTCAGTTGCTAGGTTAAGAGAGAATTAGAGCAGATGAAGGTCATGATTCACCAGATTGTGAGGCTTATAGTACAGCAGGACACATTCTATTTCCTTTTAACTCTTATATGGGATTAATCAAATAGGCATAAGGATACATACACACACACACACACACACACACACACACACACACACACACACACACACACACACACACACACACATATAATCACTCAGTCAATTTATCCAAGGTGCTGGTGTCATAACCTGAGGCTGCTGTTTTACATAACAGGCTGGCTAAAGGGGAAGAGCGTGCTGAAATTGCATTGATGCATCAATCAGCTCACGCTTCCATGAAAAGGATTCCATGTGTAGATTAGCGTTGGGATCTGCCAAAGGTTTCGGCTGGGACTCAAACAATCTTTTCATATTTAAATATATACGCCCGGTGGTGTCGCTCTGTGATTAGCTGTCAAAGCAGCTTCAGTTTAATATAATTAATCTGTAGGACCATGTGATAAATATGGATATTGTTACAGTCTGTGTAGAGAAGGGGATAGGGATTCACTATGGGCATGAAAACATACCTATGGTGCATACCCATGCACACTGTGAGTATGAACCAGGATCCACAATAGCACTTGTCTGAGGAGCATCTTTCAGAGTTCAAATAGGCTCTCAGGAGCTCAGCTCATCGCTTCAGCTCTTTGATAATCAATTACACAAACACAAAGACTCTGCACTGAGCCCACCATCAGCACACACACACACACCTCTGGGCTGACAGATCCACAAGGAGCTCTCATATAATGTGTTTGTGAGGGCCAGAAGAGACAGATGTTTGAGAAGCTCAGTCAGCCGTATAACCTTTTACAAACATAGTAGACCTGGTCCTGTTTGTAGGTGCATGGCGCCAGCAATGCAAGGGGTGTGGGTTCCCTTTCCACTGAGGTTATATACCACAATGTAAATAGGTAGCTTTGGTTAGCATCTGCTAAGTGGAATATTATATTGTACTCTGAGTGTACACAACATTAAGAATAATATTGCGTTGCATCCCCTTTTTCCCTAAATACAGCCTCAATTCATCAGGGCATGGACTCCGTAAGGTTTCAAAAGCATTCCACAGGGATGCTGGCCCATGTTGACACCAACGCTTCCTATAGTTGTGTGAAGTTGGATGGATGTTCTTTGGGTGCTTGACCATTCTTGATACACATGGGAAACTGTTGAGCATGAAAAGTCCAGAAGCATTGCAGTTCTTGACACAAACCGGTGCACCTGGCACCTACTACCATACCCATACTCCTCTAGGATTTCATATTTTCATAAACTTGAATTTTATTTTAATTCTTATTTCCACCATGTGCACAAGGTAAGGAGTAAATTAAAGATGACTTATCAAACCTGACATTATTGAATTATTTTACCTGTTTCCTTCTTTAGACAGGCAAACATGCAATTACTGTAAGACTTATTTACTTGGAAGTCTTTTTCTTTATCCTTGCTCCTAGACATTTTAAATTACTTATGCATTCATAAAAAATATAATATCATTAATTGTGTCAGAATGGAATAATAACATTACCCTCTACTTGTTTTCGTCCTGACAAGTTTTGCTTGCGGCCATGTAATTTCGCCTCCACTCCAGAAGTGAAAACTCCAGCGTTTGAGAAATGAGCAACATGAGGGGATAAATAAATTACCACCAGGGCAGTTAAGAGAAGAAGCAGAACATTCTAGTTAAGTGTGTGTTTTAAATTAAATTTACATATATCATTAGGCAGACCTGGCCGGCCCTAGGCCACCTCACCTTCCCTTTTAATTACTACCTCACTATCGGCCATCACCCCCTCTCACCCTCCTCCTCTCTTCGATTTCTCCCTTGTTCACCTTCCCCTCCCCTTCGCTCTCTCCCTATCTCCTCTTCATCCTCCTGTCTCTCTGGACTCTCTCCACTTTTCCACAACTATCCCCTTCTTGCTTTTCCCTCCTCCCCACTCTCCCACAAGATTTCCCAGCTCCTGTCCTCACTCTCTTCTGTCCCACATCCTCTTTCATTGTACTATCTCCCAGCTTTGTGCATACACTTTGGGAATTGCAAAAGCTGGTAGTCCAGTGTTTGTTTAAAACGTGATATTGAAGATGCAGTCAGAAAATAAACGTCAGAGTTGTATTTAATGTGAGTGACAGCTACTGACTGACTTTAGAGAGCTGAGAGCTGGTGGGAGCATGGTATGGGGTCCAGGCTGAGTTGGTACAGTAGCTCCCAGGACTACATACTGTACATCGACAGTGTAAAGGCTTTCTGTCTTTATCAGAAGACTTTCAGTACATGTTACATTCATATGAACTGTGCGAGGAGTGCTCAGGGGAACTGGGCTCATGCCGTATGAGAGGAACTGTGACAGAGTCTCATCCCCGCAATCAGCAAAAACCAAAACCTGTTTAATAAAAGAACATCAGGCATATCAATTTTATAGAGGCTGTGTTCGAGAGAGGTGAATTCTGACTATGAATTAGCGGTACCGTTTTAGAAGAAGGCTTTAAAGGCAAGAGCTATGTGATCTCTTATTCAAAGCTAACCTGAATTCGATGAGAATTAGTTCTGACAGAGCCATTCTCGAAGGAGAGCTAATATATCCAATATGATACGCACAGGAGGTTTACCAATGCTGATGCAAGGGTCTATGCTTCACAGTTTTCCTTATGTAACTTGTTCAAAGCCTGTCTAAATGGACAGACCCTCAATTGAATCCAAATAAAACCAAATCATTACTTACACCAGTTCCAGATTTGTTCAGAAAGACTCAAACTGGCAATCACCCTGTTGCTGGCTGCCTCCATAATGTAGCATCAAGCACCTAAGTAGCCTAAATAAGCCACCTTTATTAACAAGATGAAGTCCTATTTACTTATAGCCCTGCCTACAGCAAACAACTTGTTTTTTAAATTATATGAGCAAAATATATTCCACTTTATTTGGAATGACAAGCCAGACAAAATTAAACTGGCCTATTTATATAATATTCTATTATTATTCCCTCATATTATTCCCTCATTAAAATGCAAATCAATTTATAACATTTTTCACATGTGTTTTTTTCTGGACTTTTTTGTTGTTATTCTGTCTCTCACTGTTCAAATAAACCTACCATTAAAATTATAGACTGATCATTTCTTTGTCAGTGGGCAAACGTACAAAATCAGCACGGGATCAAATACTTTTTTCCCCTCACTGTATAAACTGTAAGTTAGAAGCCTAAGTATTGTTGTCCATTATTTTCACTCCAGTTATGGGAGGGGTGGTAGGATTATGGGAAAATAATAAAGAAGGAAACAGATATTGAAAAAAAAACATATAAATGGGGTATTAGAAATGATGCAGACAATAACATTGATAGAACCCACAATGTGCAATAGTAAAGCTGCAAAAAACAAGTGAGGTCCTAGGATAAATATACTGAGCAAAAATATAAACGTAACATGCAACAATTTCAACTATTTTACTGAGTTACAATTTGTATAAGGAAATCAGTCAATTGAAATAAATTAATTAGGCCCACCCACTGGGGAGCCAGGCCCAGGCAATCAGAATTAGTTTTTCCCCACAAAAGTGCTTTATTACAGACAGAAAAACTCTTTAGGGTGGCTGGCCTCAAACGATCCTGCAGGTGAAGAAGCTCCTCTCACTAGCCTCCACTGGCAGGAGAAATCTGTGAATGAATGCAAAGCCCTGCCCTTGATTGTCAACAAGCTGCACCTGACAGGCGATACAGAAAAGAAAGGTAGTCATAGTGTCCACTGGTCACACTTGTTTGCTGTAAAATAACAGAAGTAGAGTCACTGTTTTATAATACAATAGAAATGCATTGTGTTAGTGAACAAAGGGATGCAGACTCTATAAAAGTATGTAATTGAATCCTTATTTTGTGTCTTTAATTTTTTTTCTATTCAGAGAGAGAGAGTCACAACCTTTAGCATGTGAAAATGGTGCAAGACAGAATTGGGATTACCCAAATGGGGTCAAATAGAGCTTTTCCACTGTAGTGCCTTGAAATGACAAAACAGCGCCTCATCATAGATGAGTAAGACTTTTGAGAAAGTGAGAGGACAGAATTCTCTTTTTCTCTTCTCCTTCCCCCTCCTCTCTATTCACTCACACACGCATACACACACACACACACACACACACACACACACACACACACACACACACACACACACACACACACACACACACACACACACACACACACACACACACACACACACACACACACACACACACACACACACACACACACACACACACACAAAGTCATAGACTCATTAGAAAACAGTGCCTATCTCTGAAAAGGGACTTAGGCCTTTTCTACCATAACAACCACTGAGCTGGAGAAGGCCTCTAAATGACAGAAGAGGACACATGTGCCATCGATTACTGTAGACACCCAGACTAATCTGACATCCTCTTCCTCTCTCCACATCTCCAAAGACCTATACCCCATTGATTACGTCTAGCACTTTATCCATGATTGATATGTATGGCCTTCGTGGGGTCAATGCCCCCTGTTCTTTAATAAAAGGCAGGTGGAGTGAACATGGTCACACATATTAGCACAGAGGAGCTCACAGCTCAGCTCACAGCTCAGCTCAGCAGATCCCTCTAAAACTGTTCATCGAACATGCATCATTTACATACTCAGCTTTAATTCCATGATGACGTTGAGTTGCGTTACGGTGAGTGAAAACACGCCACCCTTGACTCCTGCGCTAAGCGGATGACTTGCTTAGGAGATAAGTAAATACATAAATAAAAAGGCCTGTGTGCAATTTTGCTGTTTTTCCCCAGCGCAGCATCTCTGAGTGAATATTCAAAGTGTCCTGACAAGCGTTTGCAGAGATGAACTTATGAGGTAACCTTGGAATTTGCATCATTGTCAAATTGCCCTTACCTAACATGATGGCAAAGCGCAATGGCGTGCTAGGAAGCTGAGATATTTGAGCTGGAGAGAGAGGGGAGGGAACAGTAGAGAGAGAGATAGCGTGAGTGAGTGACTTGTGTAAATTCGAAGGTTATGACCCATATTGGCTTATGTCACACTGTCAGCCATGCTCACATTAGAGAGAGAGAGAGAGAGAGAGAGAGAGAGAGAGAGAGAGAGAGAGAGAGAGAGAGAGAGAGAGAGGCAGAGAGAGAGAGAGAGAGAGAGAGAGAGACGTGTGAACGGCCACTTACAATTTGGGGAACATTTTTGTTGCCAGAGGACATCATGTCATCCCGTCTTAATTTGACTGTTTACATCCATTATGTATTAGCTGCAGAGTGGAGACCGCATATAACCGAGTCACATGGGGGGGCAAATAATTCACATATGGTGTCCAAGGCACAGCTGGGGGCTGAGGGGAGTCTATAACAAGCGGCAACAGTGAGAGACTTATTTCTGGAAAGGTGGATTTTCTTAAGTAGAAGCTCGAACTGTTTGGGCACAGACCTGGATAGCATGACAGAACTCTGCAGGCTATCTCTGCAGTAGATTGCAACTCCACCCCCTTTGGCAGTTCTATCTTGGCGGAAAATGTTGTAGTTGGGGATGGAAATTTCAGAATTTTTGGTGGCCTTCCTAATCCAGGATTCAGACACGGCTAGGACATCAAGGTTGGCGGAGTGTGCTAAAGCAGTGAATAAAACAAACTTAGGGAGGAGGCTTCTGATGTTAACATGCACCAAGGCTTTTACGGTTACAGAGGTTAACAAATGATAGCGCCTGGGGAATAGGAGTGGACCTGGGGGGCTACAGGGCCTGGGTTAACCTCTACATCACCAGAGGAACAGAGGAGGAGTAGGATAAGGGTACGGCTAAAGGCTATAAGGACTGGTCGTCTAGTACGTAGGCGACAGATAATAAAAGGAGCAGATTTATGGGCGTGATAAAATAGACTCAGGGCATAATGTACAGACAATGGTATGGTAGGATGTGAGTACAGTGGAGGTAAACCTAGGCATTGAGTGACGATGAGAGAGGTTTCGTCTCTGGAGACACTAGTTTAGCCAGGTGAGGTCTCCGCATGTGTGTGGTGTGGGACAAAAGAGCTTTAGTCTTAAAATGGCATAGAAAAAAAGCTCCATTTCCCTGAACCCCATTACAAAACTGTTGAGCAAATTATTAGCCGAGTTCACTGCCTAATCCCATCGCAATTACCCCATATCGCTGCGTCTAGCGTGGATGTAGTTGTTCAGTGTCTTTCCCAAGCTACAAAGCTTCACAGAGAGCGCCATTATGGAAAGAGAAGGAAGAGAAACAGATTACGATATTAAACACAGGGCATTAAAAGCAGAAGCTGAACTGGTTTGACTGTTGGACCTCAATATTTCAAATCAAATCAAACTTTATTTGTCAAATGCGCCGAATACAAGTCTAGACCTTACAGTGAAATGTTTACTTACAATCCTATAACCAACAGTGCAGTTCAAGAAGAGTTAAGAAAATATTTACCAAATAAATTAAAGTAAAAAATATATAAAACATATCTTTTTTTAAGTAACACAGTAAGAATAACGAGGCTATTTACAGGGGGTACCGGTACAGAGTCAGTGTGTGGGGGTACAGATTAGTTGAGGTAATTTGTACATGTAGGTAGGCGTGAAGTGACTATGCATAGATAATAAACAGCGAGTAGCAGCAGTGTACAAACAAATGGTAAATGTAATAGTCCGGTGGCAATTTGATTAATTAACCTCACAAGCTCCAGCAGCAGAGGTGACTGTTTTGGAGAGCCTGGCGTGCCCAAAGTAAAATGCCTCCCATTTAGGCCCAGAAAATGGGATATGCATATATGTAGTAGTACCATTGGATAGGAAACACTCTGAATTTTCCAAAACCGTTAACCATTTGTCTGTGGGTCAATCAGAACGCATATAGCAGGCAAAACCCTGAGGAATCTCTGTCCTGGAAAAAGTCATTTTGACACATTGCTCATTTTGGAACCCCTCCCTATCGAAAATGACCATATATAGGCATATGAACGCAGTGCACGTCGCTTCCTTATGATGTCATCAACCACGAGACGGTGTTTTACTCCATCTTGGAGGAATTTCGACCATTGATAAACAGCATGGCAATGGGACACCACGTTCTGAAAACTCTTCAGATTGCGCGCGCACGAGAAGGCGCGCAGTGCCTTATTTATCGTCTTTAGCGTTCAGTTTATATTCCGGCTGATTTATAATAGTAAATATACGTAAAAGTGTTTTTAAGGATACATTTAAAACTATGTTTGATTGTTTTTGGACAAGTTTATAGGTATAATTTGAACGAGTTGGCGCCGCGTTTCAATAGAGGAGTGGAGGCTGTCGTTTCTGATTATAACGCGCGAACCAAATGGAGGATTTATGGATAAAAGACGTTACTTTTTCTAACAAAAGAACCATGGATTGTCTTCATTGGACACTTAGGATGACCTCAGCAGAAGTTCTTCAACAGGTAATTGATTTGTTTTCGCTGTGAATTGTGTTATGTGTGTGCTATGATGGCTAATCGATACATGGCTATGGGAAAATATGTGAGGTGCTAGCCTCAAACAAATGAATGTGCTGCTTTCGCCGTAAAGCCTTTTTGAAATCTGACAACGCTGTGATATTGCCAAGAAACAGAGCTTTTGATGAGTATGGAACACTTGTATATTGCTGGATGTTTAATAATTCAACTATCGGATTTTGAATTTTGGCGCTTTAGATTTTAGCTGGTAGTGTCGGGATGAGCCCGCTAGCGACCCACTGGTAATTGAGAATGCTTAAGAGGTTTTAATTGTTCAGCAGTGTTATGGCTTGGGGGTAGAAGCTGTTAAGGAGGCTTTTGGTCCTAGACTTGGCGCTCCGGTACCGTTTGCCGTCCGTGCGGTAGCAGAGAAAACAGTCTATGACTTGGGAGACATTGCCTATTATATAGGTCCTGGATGGCAGGAAGCTTGGCCCCAGTGATGTACTGGGCCGTACGCACTACCCTCTGTAGCGTCTTAGGGTCAGATGCCAAGCAGTTGCCATTCCAGGCGGTGATGCAACCGGTCAGGATGCTCTCAATGTTTCTGCTGTAGAACTTTTTGAGGATCTGGGGACCCATGCCAAATCTTTTCAGTCTCCTGAGAGGGAAAAGGTTTTGTCGTGCCCTCTTCACAACTGTCTTGGTGTGTTTGGACCATGTTAGTTTGTTGGTTATGTGGACACCAAGGAACTTAACTCACGACCCGCTCCACGAGTACAGCCCTGTCGATGTTAATGGGGGCCTGTTCGGCCCGCGTTTTCCTGTAGTCCACGATCTTCTCCTTTGTCTTCCTCACATTGAGGGAGAGGTTGTTTTCCTGGCACCACACTGCCAGTTCTCTGGCAGTGTGGTGATTGCATGTTAGCAAATGATTTCATGTTAGCAAGTAGGATGGATGGCAGTGGGAGTTAACTCGCTCTCCTTCGGATTCTCAGAAGGCAGCCAGATCTGCGTCCTCTTTTTCTCCATATTTTCTTCAGGCAAATTACGGGGATTTGGGCCTGTTTCCCTGGGAGATCAGTATATCCTTCTCGTCAGACTCGTTAAAGGAAAAAACTTATTCCAGTTCATTGTGAGTAATAGCAGTTCTGATGTCCAGAAGTTATTTTTGGTCATAAGAGACGGTAGCAGCAACATTATGTACAAAATAAGTAAAAAATAAGTTACAAACAACGCAAAAAAACGAACATAATAGCACAATTGGTTAGGAGCATGTAAAACATCAGGCATCCTCTTCGGCGCCATCTATCCTTTCACCAGACGTCACCAGACGTCACCGCTATTTGCTGCGTGAATGAGTTGAATAAGCTGTTTACCTGGACATTCCATTACCCACTGTTAGAAAAAAATCACACAGGCTTGTCAAGGAAGGAGTAAATTCCATGTCATCTGAGGATTCAGGAAGTGAAATATTTGAAATGCAGTTAATGAATAAAAAAATTCTCATGAAAAATAATGAGCAGTTTTCAGTCCAACGCTTTAATTCAATTCATCTCCCAAATTGAAATAAAAATTACAATTCTCACAGCTCTACACCCTATGTGGTTTTCCCATTAATTGTGATCAGTTTATTTTATACATTTCTGCAAAGGGGCTGAGTAGTTCCTCATAGGGAAAGGTCTGGGCTCCCTTAATTGGAGATTTGAATAGAGCTAAGACTTCTACAGTGCGTGGGCACAATTATTAACTTGAACTTGAGTTGAGTTGCAATATCTTACTAGGATACTTACTTCTGAAGCAATACTCCACAACTGTTTGTTGTGATAGGACCTTCAGGAAAAGCAAAGACTTATTTAAGCGGTGACGTCTGGTGCAATGATAGAGAACATTGAAAATGTACTGTATGTGTACTCTGAGTATACAATAGAAATATTACAAACTCAGATTAGAGAGAGAGAGAGAGAGAGAGAGAGAGAGAGCCCTGCACTGTTCAATATCTGAGCCCTGCACTCTTCAATATTTACATCAACGGATTGGCCACTATTCTAGAAGAATCCTCTGCCCCTGGTGTTAGTCTCCACAATTCAGAGGTTAAGTGCCTACTCTTCGCAGATGACCTGTGTCTGCTGTCACCCACAGCACATGGCCTACAGCAGAGCCTGGACCTGCTAGAGCAGTACTGCCAGACATGGGCCCTGGCAGTAAACCCCAAAAATACTAAAATAATGATTTTTCAGAGATGATCCAGATCTCAGGGAATTAGACCAAAGTTCTCAATTGGTACAAAATATATAGAGTACTGCACACACTACAACTACTTAGGTTTAAAAATAAGCTCAACTGGACACCTTAATGAGGCAGTGAATGAACTGAGAGAGAAAGCACGCAGGGCATTCTACGCCATTAAAAAACAAATTCAAATTGAAATACCCTATTAAAATTTGGATAAAACTAATTGAATGTGTCATTGAACCAATTGCACTTTATGGCAGCGAGGTGTGGGGTCCACTTGCAAAACAAGATTTCAACAAATGGGACAAACACCCCATTGAAACCCTGCATGCTGAGTTCTGTAAGATTCTCCTACATGTCCAGAGGAAAACTACAAACAATGCATGCAGGGCAGAATTAGGCCAATATCCACTAATAATAAAAACTCAAAAAAGAGCAATTAAGTTCTAAACTTCTAAAATACAGTGACCCCCTCTCATATCATTACCAAGCCCTGCAATGCCAAGAGCTGAGCAAAGAAAAGAGTCCCCTCATCCAGCTGGTCCTGGGGCTGAGTTCACTAACCTGTTCTACTAACACACTGAAGCCTCAGGACCAGAACATACAATCAATCAGAATAAAACAATTTACATCACAATCAAAACAAAACTACATTGCTCATTGGGAAACACAAGCACAAGCACAAAGCTAAATGCAGTGCTATCTGGCCCTAAATCGACAGTACACCGTGGCAAACTATTTGACCATGGTTACTGATCAAAACCTTAGAAAAACCTTGACAAAGTACAGGCTCAGTGAGCACAGCCTTGCCATTGAGAAGGGTCGACACAGGAAAACCTGGCTCCCTGTAGAGGAAAGGCTGTGCAACCACTGCACCACAGCAGAACCTGAGACAGAACTGCATTTCCTGACAACTTGTCAAAAATATAAAACAATTAGAGACTGTCATTTCCTCAAATTTGAAACCCTTATTCAAGGTTTCAAAGACCTCTCTGATGAGAATAGGCTACCCATCCTGTTGGGGGAGGAAGCAGAAAGCTGTGGGTTGGCAGCGCATTACATCGCTGCCTGCCATAAGATGAGGGACAGTGTCTGACAGACCAATCAACCTGCACATGTCTTCTACTATATGCTTATTGTTGTTGTTCAATGTGGTTATTTTGACCCTTGGTTATTGTTGTTACTGTTGTCCTGTTGACAATTTTGATTATTACTTATGTTCATATTATAAATATCAAATGTAAGCTTTGGCAATATGTACATTGTTACGTCATGCCAATAAAGCAAATTGAATTGAATTGAATAGAGAGAGAGAGAGAGAGAGAGAGAGAGAGAGAGAGAGAGAGAGAGAGAGAGAGAGACATTCAGTCAGTTGAGAGGCAGTGTATTCCTAGACTCCTAGGAATACTCGTAGGAATTGCTAGTATCTCATTTGCAGTGAAACAGAGCTAGTGTATCATGTGATTCGTGCTGCATCTGTAAAAACCCTTGAGTAGCTACAAGGGATGGAATAATTACCTGTACTGACCTGTGACCTGTGACCAGTACTGGGGTGACCTTATTACCACCACACCGGTAGTCATGACTCATGACCGTGACAAATTCCACGTGACCGCTGAGTCACGGTAATCTCCTTTTATGCACTCTGGACATGCGTTAGTAGTACCCAAGAACCCTCTCTAATGATCGCCAGGTCGCTAAAGGTTGCTAGATCGAATCCCTGAGCTGACAAAGTAAAAATCTGTCGTTCTGCCCCTGAACAAGGCAGTTAACCCACTGTTCCTAGGCCGTCATTATAAATAAGAATTTGTTCTTAACTGACTTGCCTAGTTAAATCAAGATTAAATAAAGGTTAAATATAAGTACAAAATGGCCTGGTACTCGGCACTCTATAATCTCTCTAACCACTCTGACATCAGAGCAAATGCAATCGAAAATCACATCAAAAATTTATCATCAAGAGAGTGTCATGCTTTTAAAACTCAGCTCACTCGATCAATTTGAAGAAAGAAGTTCTACAACAGGTTGAAACTGAGTGGAAAACATGGTTGTTGTGGATGTTGTTTCAAAGCCAAATGGACAGCGATTTTTAAAGTGATGATTCATTCAAAACATCCATATGCATATTAAAGCTTATGCATAGGCCTATATATGAGCCCAAGCCCCCAAAAATATTGTGCCAGTATACAATAGCCTAATTGTCTGCCGCATATTACACACGGCAGGAAGACTTTAAAACAAAACATATTGAAGATGTATTTGATATGTAATTGGTCTAGCCTCATTCTAGTTATCGCCTTTGAGTGTGGACTGTTTTATTATGCATATCGGATGGACTGGTTATCGTATGCTATGCTCCAAACTTTCTATCCATGAATCTGGGAGAGAATGTGTAGGCCTAGGGGATGCTGTTGGTTAAGTTACTGTGCAGGGCGGCTTACAGAGTTAGCTACAATTATAGTTAATTTAGTATAGAGGGGCTATCAACAGTTCAATTAAATACGTTTAGTCGTGAAAACATGTTACTATCGATGTTCCCGAACAGATTTCATTTGGTTTCCCAAATTAAGCACTGGGTAGCTGCAGGAAGAGGGTTGGAGAGCCCATGACATACATAGTTTGGGCGGTATTTGATGGTTTCCACTAAAAATATATATTTATATGTATTTCTCAGCTGCTCATATTAAGCACATTCGGTTACGAACGGAGTAGCCTACCCTGCATGATTGAAAAAACTAACCACGGGAGAGCGGCCTCCATTCGCTATTCCAGTGCATACAGATGTTTTTTCCCCTGCCCCTGTTCCTGACGATTTGATAATTGGCCATTCTAAATCTAAACTAATTTGACATATTAGTAAAGACAAGATTTAATGAAGAATAGTACTGATGGGTGAAAATATGATCACCTGATGAGAGAACAGTGTGTGTAGTAGCCAAAGAATAGAGCACAAGCTTTTTTTTTACGACTCATCAATAACCTATAGTCGCATCATGCAGTCCATACCAACAAGCTATCACATTCTCACCGTCAGAATTAGACGTTCATCCATGTTTCTCAAACGTCAAATTTCATTTTTACAGTTAAATTTAGGCATTAACTCATTCGTACCACCAGAGGACATCTTTGAGGGCATCTTTATGATGCTTGTCGGTACTTGCTTACTTTTCCAAATAATCCTACAGAGGTCCAAGCAGGCCAGACGTTGTGATTGCTATACACTATCGGAAAGCACAAATTACAAGGTTTATCATTAACCTAGTTTTGCCCCAAAAAAACACAAAATTGTGCAGATGTCACATGGCCAGGAATAATTCCTGACCCAAGTCATATGACAGATAATAGACTAATTGAAACATTACAACTCAGGAGTAAGGCTGTTATGGTGACTGTATTACCGCCACACCGGAGGTCAGGAGTCATGATCACAGTCAAATTCCATGTGATCGTTTAGTCACAGTAACTGATCCTGCTGATGGTCATTACTAGCATACCAAACTTGCTAACTGCCTGGTACTCAGCACTCTATTGTCCCTATAATCACTCTGACATCAATGCAAATGTATTTGAAAATCAAATCAAACACTTCATGAGAGCCGATGAGCTCATGTTGTGCAACATTTCGGTAGGCTATGCAATTGCATGAGAAAAGAGAGTTTTGATGGCCTCTATTAAAAAGAGGGGGATCCCATAGGCTTTATATGGACTAGGCCTATTATATTTATTTCTCAACTGTCCTAATATTAAGCATATTGCTTCTCTTTACAACAGGAATATAGCCTACCTGGCTGGCACGAAAACGAACCACAGGAAAATTATCATCCATTCGCTATTTAAGTGCTTAGATGACGTATTATTTTCCCATTCCCCGGTTCCAAGACAGGTGGATGATAATGGTCTCTTCTAAATCAAAATTTATTTCACACATATTATTTATTGTATGTAAAGAAAATATTAAATAAAAAATTGTCTGATAGGTGACAATATTAGCCTACCACTTGTGAATGATGTATTATCACTTGTGAATGATGCCCAGTATGTGCAGTAAGGCAAGAAACAGCGAATGCATTTTTGTTGCAACTTTTTCAAATCATAGTCGCACACCTAATGTAGCCTAGTCCATAGGCCTATATGTTTTGATAAGGTTTGTATCACAAATAAAGAGGCCAAATAACTTATTAAAATTTATGTACAACCGGTGTAGAGTCTAACTGCCATAGATAGGCACTGTGTGAGTTTCAAGTTTGGGGAAGATAATTTTCACCATAAAATTGTAAGTTATAATAAAGCATTACATGCATAATTGCGTTTGCGGTCACTTTTGAGAATGGGGTTTTCCAGCTAATTGATTGCATTTGGGAGCATTTGCACTTATGTCCTACTGCCATGTGCACTTTGCTGCGCTTATAATGTGAAGAAATAGCCTAATGGTTTATCAGAATTTTAAGCTAAACGTTCTGATCTGTTGCATCAGCCTCATTACTTTTAAAGGGGAATTATAAATATTATATTCAGCCGAAGGACACAACGGCCACTTTGGCCACAAAAGGCATTTTAGGGGGCATTACGGCCAAACAAGAGGGATGCCGCCAGACAATTTGAGGTCTGCTGAGAATATTATAAAGTGCTTGTCAAATTGTGATTGAGAGACTGATGGTGTGTGCAGCCTGCACAAGAAACAAAGCATAGTTCATCCCTTAAATGCAACTTTTTTTAAATCACCATTAGAGTTGGATTACACAACCTTAAAATGTGACTAGGGGGTTTCTAGTTGTTCTATTTCTTTGTTTGGGTTGTGTATGGTTCCCAATTAGAGGCAACTGTTATTCGTTGCCTCTAATTGGGGATCACACTTAGTGTGTTCTGTTTCCCACCTGCGTTGTGGGATATTGTTTCTTGTTAGGGCCAGTGAGCGCTACTTATGTTATGATCAGTTGTCTGCTTTATTGTTTTTGATGTTTCACTTTGAATAAAAAATTTGGAACTTCACTCACGCTGCGCCTTGGTCCGTTTATCATTACAATGATCGTAACAGTATATCCCACCAGTATTGGACCAAGCAGCGTGCTACGAAGGTGAAGGAGAGTTGGACCTGGGAAGAAGTACTGGGTGGTTGCGAGACCCTTCCCTGGCGGGTGTTGCTGAGGAATAATGCAGGACAGCGATGACGCCGGGGTCCGTGGAAAAAAGGAGCCCAAGGTCAAGCCCAAGATTTTGTTTTTGGGGGCACAAGGGGCTGTCGGTTGAGCAGAGGAGAGAGCCAGAGCCTGAATGGGAGACGTTAGAAGAGTTTAGGGAAGGATATCGGAGAGAGGTGTTGGCGAGGAATATGCTGCAGCGCAGGCGTTTAGAGGAGCGTCTGCCCAGCCCGGTACGTACTGTGCCGGCTTCTCGCACCTGCCCTGAAGAGCGTGTCACCAGTCCGGTGCCACCTGCGTCTGCTCCGCGCAACAGGCCTCCAGTGGGCCTTCCCAGCCCGGTACGTCCTGTGCCAGCTCCCCGCACTCGCCCTGAAGAGTGTGTCACCAGTCCGGTGCAACCTGTGCCGGCTCCACGCAACAGGCCTCCAGTGCGCCTTCCCAGCTCCAGGCCGGAGCCTTCATCTGCACCGGTGCCCAGTCCAGGCATGGCGTCCAGTCCTGCTCCTAGGCCGGAGCCTTCTTCTGTGCTGGTGCCCAGTCCAGGCATGGCGTCCAGTCCTGCTCCTAGGCCGGAGCCTTCCTCTGCGCCTGTGCCCAGTCCAGGCACGGCATCCAGTCCTGCTCCTAGGTCGGAGCCTTCCTCTGCGCCAGTGACCAGTCCAGGTTACTTGGCCGGATCCGCAGTCTGAGCGGGTGCTACATCCCGCACCGGAGCCACCACCGACGCTAGTTGACCACCCGAACCCTCCCCAATCGAGTTTCAGGTTTTGCGGCCGGGCGGGGGTACTGTCACGTCCTGGCCATAGAGAGCCCTCTGGGTTATCTATGGTGATTTAGGTCAGGACGTGACTAGGGGGGTTCTAGTTGTTCTATTTCTTTGTTTGGGTTGTGTATGGTTCCCAATTAGAGGCAGCTGTTATTCGTTGCCTCTAATTGGGGATCATACTTAGTGTGTTCTGTTTCCCACCTGCGTTGTGGGATGTTGTTTCTTTGTTAGTGCCAGTGAGCGCTACTTATGTTACGATCAGTTGTCTGCTTTATTGTTTTTGACGTTTCACTTTGAATAAGAAATGTGGAACTCTACGCATGCTGCGCCTTGGTCCGTTTATCATTACGACGATCGTAACAGAGGACCTGTTTCTTTGTTAAGAACTTAACACAGGAAGATATCCTTTCTATTCTATTCAGCTTAGTTCAATTGTATTCTTCATAATATAAAATAATGCCACGAAATACTAAGCAAATGTTGTCTGCTAAATGAACTAGTGTAGCCCACAGCCATATGGCATAGCCAGAGCATGGCCTAACATAAGGACAACTCCGAGTATGCTATTCTGTTCTTCTGAAATAGACTACATTTTTTTTATATCATGTTTCTTTAGACCTGTCTAAAATAAATAATGTGATTTATTGTGATGGTGTAGGCCATATTAAATAATGTGATTTATTGTGATGGTGTAGGCTATATTAAATGGATATATTAGACTTTCTAAGATGTAGATATTCCAAAGGTCTGCATCAGTGGCTTGTAGGCTATGCGTGGAAGCCATGAGATAGTAAACTTGTTTATGTTAATTATTGGTAAATTACAGTGAGACCGGCAGTTATTTGCTTGACAATCACCGTCTGACAAAATGTCATGACCGCCACAGCCCTACTCAAGAGGCATCTAAACAGTGTGCTGGTATAATAGTATCTCTCCTTTCTTTTGAAATGCTTTGGCAAGAGCCAGATATAAAGAAATACATCCTCTGTACTGTCTGCACTATAGTCTGTTCTAAGTACCCAATGTTGGCTCAGTACCAACGGTACCAGAGCCCAGATGCCCAGCATAAAGACCCAGAGATGTACTAGAGACCTTCAAACTCCCTCACAGAGTCTCCCTGAACTCACAAAGGAGGGAAGGGGAGACTTGGTAGTATTATGTTATGACTGAAGTGGAGAAGAGAGGAGAGGTGTCCATGGGCATAAATAACACTTGTTCCCCTACTAAATGTCTCCCTGTAAAAGCATCAGAGGAAAGGATAATGAACCATGGTTGTTGGGTGCTTGCATTCATTCATTTGTTTGTGTGTGTGTTGTGTGTAGTGTGTGCCCTGAATTGTAGTTATGAGTAATAACCAGGTGGGCTCTGCACTCCATGATTATGGCGTATCACCTGGTGGGAGGGACTACACACCCAGCACACCTGCCCGTAATCTATCTTATATAGACACAGTCCAACCCATGTCAAAAAGGTGTGGCCGATTCTTCACCTTATACAAACATGGAGGTGCTAGTCACCAACTCTAATGAAACAACACACACACTTCAATATGTGGATCTACTGTATGATTGTTAGGCAACTATTATGTATTAGCATTTCAATATGTGTGGAAAGGAAAGGGAAAGAGGGATACCTACTGTATTCAGTTGTCCAACTGAATGAATTCAACTGAAATGTGTCTTCCCGCATTTAACCCAACCTCTCTGAATCAGACATACAGTAGATTTGATGTTTTGATGCTCTATGTTCAGATAAGTATGTGCGAGGTATCTATTTGTGGTGGTTAATACATACAGTATGTTACAGTTAGCTAATATATGGATGTGTGCATTGTTACCCGATAGCAAAGGTTTGAGTAGCATGTGATGGATTGCATAGTGTGTGTGTGTGTGTTGACTTTGACAATGTAAGTATTTTACTACACATGTCAATAAAGTATATTGAATTGAACATTTAATTACATTTAATTGAAGAAATACTCATTTGATTATACTGTAGGGACGGCAATACACCAGAGTATTAACTTGAGTTATATGAGTCCTCTAAGGATTTCTAAACAAACTCCAACAACCTTATCACTCTCTCTCTCTCTTTCTTTCTCGTTCTCTCTCTCTGTGTGTGTGTGTGTGTGTGTGTGTGTGTGTGTGTGTGTGTGTGTGTGTGTGTGTGTGTGTGTGTGTGTATTTCAACATGTATTGTAAATGTTTATCAGCACAGCATTATGACACCATTTTCTAAACTGCAGAGGGGGATCTTGCTCTTATTTTGTAGGTTTTCTATACCATTATCTTCTGTAGAATGCATTTTATTAAACCCCTCTTGTACAGTATATTCAAATCTAGATGTGGAGTACTTGAACAAGGATGGCTTCAAACAACAACATTTACAGGAAGTAGTCAGGGGTGCGTCTAGTCACATGAGGCTCTCCTCGTCGAGGAGAGAGAGTGAGTGAGTAGGTGAGTGAGTGAGTGAGTGTGTGAGTGTGTGTCCGTGTGATAGAGAGAGTGAGAGAGAGACATGGAGGGAGACAAGAGTGCAGCAAGCGCACAGACCGGTCAAGAGCGCAGAAATTTGTTTGAGAGAGCTGACATTTGGTGGAGAGAGTAGAAATTTGGTGGAGAGAGTAGTAATGTGATGGAGAGAGCAAACTTGAGAGCTTACAAGTGTGACTTTGGGCGAGAAGAACATCATTGCCGCCAATGAAAAAGAAAAATATCTGAATCAAAAAATATAGAACCGTAAGCAAAGAAACATGTTTCAAACGTGTATTTTTTGGGGGGGGGAAGTACCAAATTGTCCAGAGCCATCTATTTAGCTTGCTAGCCAGCTTGAACAGTAAGCACCGAACAACTTGACAAATCCAGCTTCAACTTCATACATAAGAAAAGTAATTGGGAAATAAATTAAATAGCTATACTATACCTTGAGTTGAGTGACATCTACTTGTAAAGTTAGCTACATTCGTCTGTAAGACGAAAAGCAGACAGTCAGCTCTAGCTAAGTAACACCGTAGTACACCTCTAGCTAATTGTTTATCTTCACCTTTCCACAATGTGTCTGTTAAGTATGTGTTTGCTTGATATGAGAGAATTAACCATGACAAAGACCAAAGGGGGGATAAACATACACTACCGTTCAACATTTTTGGGTCACTTAGAATTTTTTTGTCCAAAATAACATCAAATTGATCAGAAATACAGTGTAGACATTATTAATGTTGTAAATGACTATTGTAGCTGGAAACGGCTGATTTTTAATAGAATATCTACATAGGCGCACAGAGGCCCATTATCAGCAACCATCACTCCTGTGTTCCAATGGCATGTTGTGTTAGCTAATCCAAGTTTATAATTTTAAAAGGCTAATTGATCATTAGAAAACCCTTTTGCAGTTATGTTAGCACAGCTGTTGTTCTGAATAATGAAGCAATAAAACTGGCCTTCTTTAGACTAGTTGAGTATCTGGAGCATCAGCATTTGTGGGTTCTATTACAGGCTTAGAATGGCCAGAAACAAAGAACTTCATCTGAAACTCGTCAGTCTATTGTTGTTCTGAGTAATGAATCCTATTCAATGTGAGAAATTGAAGAGAAACTGAAGATTTCGTACAACGCTGTGTACTAGTCCCTTCACAGAACAGCTCAAACTGGCTCTAAACAGAATAGAAAGAGGAGTGGGAGGCCCCGGTGCACAACTGAGCAAGAGGACAAGTACATTAGAGTGTCTAGTTTGAGAAACAGACGCCTCACAAGTCCTCATCTGGCAGCTTGCAAAATAATTTTCTAATCAATTAGCCTTTTAAAATGATACACTTGGATTAGCTAACACAACGTGCCATTGGAACACAGGAGTGATGGTTTCTGATAATAGGCCTCTGTACGCCTATGTAGATATTCCGTCAAAAAAATCTGCTGTTTCCAGCTACAATAGTCATTTACCACATTAACAATGTCTGCACTGTATTCTGATCAATGTAATGTTATTTTAAACAAGGACATTTTTAAGTGACCCCAAACTTTTGACTGGTAGTGTAGATGAATTTGTCCAATAGAAACTCTTGTTTGTTGGACTAATGACTACACCCTAGATCACCGTAACATTTTATCTCAACATGTGTGTACCTATGTTGTAAACTTTCATTCATAGACTAGGTTGTAGCAAACTAATGATGGGTATAGGGAAAATTTGAGTATCATGTAGTAGCCTAAACCTATTGCTGTTACATTGAACTGGGTGAATGGAATATGAATGACAGTCATCCAATATGCTGTAATAGAAATAAGGCCATGCGCATGGAAAAATGTTTTTGTCATCCCTCATATTAAATGGCACCAACCACCAATGCGGAAAGTTAATGAGGATGGCAGCTGAATCTATGGCCACATCAATACAGTGCATTTGGAAAGTATTCAGACCCCTTGACTTTTTCCACATTTTGTTACATTACAGCCTTATTCTAATACGGATTACATTTAAAAAAAAGTATCAATCTATACGTAATAGCCCATAATGACAAAGCAACAACAGATTTGTAGAAACTTTTGCAAATGTATTAAAAGTAAAAAACTTAACTACCTTATTATATACGTTTTCAGACACTTTGCTATGAGACTCGAAACTGAGCACTAGTGCCTCCTGTTTCCATTGATCATCCTTGATGTGTTTCTACAACTTAAATGGAATCCACCTTTGGTAAATTAAATTGATTGGACATGAGATGGAAAGACACACACCTGTCTATATACTGTAAGGTCCCACAGTTGACAGTGCATGTATGAGCAAAAACCAAGCCATGAGGTTGAAGAAATTGTCCATAGGGCTCTGAGACAGGATTGTGTCAAGGCACAGATCTGGCAAGAGTACCCAAAAATGTCTGCTGCATTGATTATCCACAAGAACCCAGTAGCCTCCATCATCCAAAAATGGAAGAAGTTTGGCCGCCTGCCTAAACTGAGCAATGGGGGGAGAAGGGCCTTGATGAGGGAACGGACCAAGAACCCGATGGTCACTCTGACAGAGCTCCAGAGTTCCTCTGTGGAGATGGGAAAACTTTCTAGAAGGACAACCATCTCTGCAGCAGTCCACTAATCAGGCCTTTATGGTAGCGTGGCCAGACGGAAGCCATTCCTCAGTAAAAGGCATGACAGCCCGCTTGGAGTTTTCCAAAGGCACCTAAAGGACTCTCATAACATGAGAAACAAGATTTTCTGGTCTGATAAAACCAAGATGACATTTTTGGCCTGAATGCCAAGCATCATGTTTGGAGGAAACCTGCCACCATCCCTACTTTGGAGCATGGTGGTGGCAGCATCATACTGTGGGGATGTTTTTCAGCAGCAGGGACTGGGAGACTAGTAAGGATCGAAGGAAAGATGAATGGAGAAAAGTACCGACAGATCATTGATGAAACCTGCTCCAGAGAGCTCAGGACCTCAGACTGTGGTGAATATTCACCTTCCAACAAGACAACAACCCTGAGCAAACAACCAAGACAACGCAGGAGTGGCTTCGGGACAAGTCTCTGAATGTCCTTGAGTGGCCCATCCAAAGCCCGGACTTGAACCCCATCTAACATCTCTTGAGAGACCAGAAAATAGAAAATAGCTATGCAACCTGACAGAGCTTGAAAAGATCTGCAGAGAAGAATGGGAGAAACTCCCCAAATACAGTTGTACCAAGCTTGTAGCGTCATACCCAAGAAGACTCGAGGCTGTAAATGTTGCCAAATGTGCTTAAACAAAGTACTGAGTAAAGGGTCTAAATTCTAACATAAATGTTATATTTCAGTTTTTTCTTTTTAATACATTGCAACAATTTCTAATGACCTGTTTTTGCTTCGTCATTATTGTGTATTGTGTGTAGATTGATGAGGAAAAATAACTATTTAATCAATTTTAGAATAGGTCTAAATTAACAAAACATATCTTTAATCTGAGTCTAGAGATAGGTGTTTGTACTCAGGCCTGGAGGGAAGCCAAAGTAATTCCACTACCCAAGAGTGGTAAAACAGAATTTTCTGGTTCTAACAGCAGGCCTACAGTATCAGCTTGCTGCCAGCTCTTAGAAAACTAAACTGTTGGCTATTTCTCTGTATACAAATTGACAACATACTTATATATTAGGGCACTCAACATGTACTGCACTGACACAAATGAATGATGATCGGTTGAAAGCAATTGATAATACGAAGATTGTGGGAGCTGTACTGTTATATTTCAGTGCAGCCTTTGATATTATTAGCCATAACCTGTTGTTGAGAAAACATATTTTTGATGCCTTTTCAACCTCTGCCATATTGTGTATTCAATGTCTATCTAACAGAACTCATAGGGTTTTCTTTAATGGAAGCTAATGTCAAACACATAGGCTGTGGTGTACCGCAGGGCAGCTCTCTGGGCCCTCTACTCTTTCTTATTTTGACCATTGATCTGTCACTGGCATTAAACACAGCCTGTGTGTCCATGTATGATGATGATTCAACCATATACATGTCAGCAACCACAGCTAATGAAGCCACTGAAACCCTTAACAAGGAGTAGCAGTCAAGTTTGGATTGGGTGGCCAGTATTAAACTGGTCCTGAACATCTCAAACTAAAAGCATTGTATTTGATACAAATCATTCCCTAAGTTCTAGACCTCAGCTGAATCTGGTAATGAATGGTGTTGCTGTTGGACAAATTGAGGAGACTAAATTGCTTGGTGTTACCTTAGATTGTAAACTGTCATGGTCAGAACAAATAGATTAAATGGTTGCAAAGATGGGGAGAGGATTGTCCATAACAAAGATGTGCTCTGCTTTTTTGACAACACACCCCAAAAAGCAAGTCCTGCAGGCACTAGTTTTGTCTTATCTTGATTATTGTCCAGTCATGTGGTCAAGTGCTGCAAAGACAGTCCTAGTTAACTCTTTAGGCATCATCAGCAGCGGTGACGGGTTTGGAGAGTCTGGCATGCCCAAAGTAAAATGCCTGCCACTCAGGCCCAGAAACTAGTACTATTGGATAGGAAACACCCTGAAGTTTCTAAAACTGTTAGAATAATGTCTGTGAGTATAACAGAACTGATATAGCAGGCAAAAACCAGAGGAATTTCTTTCCAGAATTTTTTTCGGTTGTGACATTTTCACAGTTTGATAGGCTTCCTATTGAAATCCATGTAAAATAGCTCCCAGATTGCAGTACCTATGGCTTCCACTAGATGTCAACAGTCTTTAGACAGTGTTTGAAGGCTTTATCATCGAACAAAACCGTATAGAAGAAGAAATAGTGAAGGTACCACGGATGTCAATAACTTTTCCTGGGCACGAGACCGTGAGCGCGCCCCACTTTATTTTCCTTTTATATCATTTAGGATATCATCCGAGTGAAATATAATCGTTAATATTCATAAAAGGATACCTAAGGATGCATTATAAATGATGTTTGATTTGTTTGGGCAAAGTTGATAGGTATAATTTGAATGCTTTCTCTTCACTGTACAACGGGTGACTCGACGATGGATTTTCTAAACAGAACGCGCCAACCAAACAGAGATTTATGGATATAATAAATTACTTTTTCTAACAAAAGAACCAAAGATTCTCTTGTTAGGACACTTGGGATGCCCTCAGTGATTTATTTTAGCTCTTAAATGGGTTTTGTGTGACCCGCACTGGATATGAATTTATGCTAATGCTTAAATATGAGAGGTGCTATCCTCAAACAATCAAATGTTGTGCTTTCGCCGTGAAGCCTTTTTGAAATCTGACAACGCTATGATATTGCCAAGAATCAGAGCTTTTGATGACTATGCAACGCTTGTATATTGATGAATGTTTAATAATTCAACTTTTGGATTTTGAATTTGGAAATCCCTTCCATCTCATATTGCTAAAATGAACAGCAAACCTGGTATCAAAAAACAGATAAAGCAACACCTAACGGAAAACCTCTCCTCTATTTTACCCAGGTATTTTGTGTATGTATTGATATGTAGGATATGTGTGCCATTTTTAAATGTATGTAGTACTGTCCTTGAGATTTTCTTGTCTATTAATGTTCAATATTATGTCTTGTTTCATGTTTTGTGTGGACCCCAGAGGAAGACTAGATGCTGATTTCACAACAGCTAATGGGGATCCTAATAAAATACCAATACAAACGTAACAAGGAATAGGTGGAGTATGGGCATAATGTGGCTGTGATCTAACAAGTTCATTTATCATACACTAGGTACTGGCCATCACTTAATATATCCCAATAATATAATGACTCTGTTGGGAATAACCTGAGTACACACATACTAATGGAAAAACGATAATAACATTGGAAGAAAAAAAGGACTAGTGGGCTATTTAAGAGAAAGTGCAGGAATTGAGATGAAGGCAGGATCCAATATTAGGGTATTTATTTATCAAGTTAAAACAATTGCATGAAAACGTCTCTCGCTGAATGACAACAAACACTTCATTGAAGAACCCTATCTGTTGACCTGATCAAGGGACATAGACTTCAGCTACCAACCGGATTGCCTCAAGGAAAATGTATGCACAAACTCTTCCAAAGTGTTTTGGATGGGAAGCATGCAGACGCCTTTAGAATCAAATCAAATGTTATTGGTCACATATACGGTGTTTAGTAGATGTTATTGCGGGTGTAGCAAAATGCTTGTGCTTCTAGTTCTGATATGCAACAATATCTAACAAGTAATATCTAACAATTTCACAACACATACCCAATACACACAAATCTAAGTAAGGAATGGAAATAAGAATATATAAATATATGGATGAGCAATGTCAGAGCGACATAGACTAAGATACAGTAGAATAGTATAGAAGATACAGTAGAATTGTCACAATCTTCTGACGGGACAGACCAAGGTGCAGCGAGGCATCCAGTATACATGCTTTATTAAACAACGTAACTCACGTATCTGGGCAAAACAAACAAAAGGTAAACGAAGACCGTGAAGTTGAAACATAACATGAACCTACAAGCTATGCACAAACAATAACCCACAAAACCTACATGAAAACCCCAAACATATATATAGTTCCCAATTAGAGACAACGACACACAGCTGCCTCTAATTGGGAACCATTACCCCAACATAGAAATAGAACACCTAGAACTCAAAAACCCTACACCAAAAACGAAACCTAAACACGCCAGCCTAAAACTCTGGCCTGGACGTGACAGTACCCCCCAAAGGCGCGGACTCCGACCGCGCCACCCAAAAGTCCATGGGGGGGTCTTCGGGTGGGTCTTTTGATCCCAGGTGGCGGCTTCGGTGCTGGCTGTGCTGGTCCGAAGTCACGCACCGGAGGCCCTGGGCCATTTGCTGGACTGGGGACCCTCACTGGCGGCCCCGGACAGGGGACCCTCACTGGCGGCCCGGACTGGGGACCCTCACTGGCGGCTCCCGGACTGGGGACCCTCACTGGCGGCTCCGGACTGGGGACCCTCACTGGCGGCTCAGGACTGGGGACCCTCACTGGCGGACCTGGACAGGGGAAGCACTCTGGCCCTCTGGTGCGGGGAGCAGGAACCGGCCGTACTGGGCTCATAACGCGCACTCTGTTGCGGAGAGCAGGAACCGGCCGTACTGGACTCATAACGCGCACTCTGGTGCGGGGAGCAGGAACAGGACGTGCTGGGTTCCCGACGGGCACAGGAATCCTGGAGCGTGGAGCAGGGACAGGACGTGCTGAGTCCACGACAGGCACAGGAATCCTGGAGCGTGAAACAGGGACAGAACGTGCTGAGTCCACGCCGGGCACAGGGATCCTGAAGCGTGGAGCAGGGACAGGACGTGCTGGACTCAAATAGCGCACTCTGGTGCGGGGAGCAGGAACCGGCCGTACAGGACTCATAACGCGCACTCTGGTGCGGGGAGCAGGAACCGGCCGTACTGGGCTCATAACGCCGCACTCTGGTGCGGGGAGCAGGAACCGGCCGTACTGGGCTCATAACTTGGCGCACTCTGGTGCGGGAGCAGAAACCGGCCGTACTGGGCTCATAACGCGCACTCTGGTGCGGGAGTAGGAACCGGCCGCACTGGGCTCATAAAGCGCACTCGGCACGGGAGAGCAGGAACCGGCCGTACTGGGCTCATAACGCGCACTCTGGTGCGGGGAGCAGGAACAGGACCGGCTGGGTTCCCGACGGGCACAGGAATCCTGGAGCGTGGAGCAGGGACAGGACGTGCTGAGTCCACGACAGGCACAGGAATCCTGGAGCGTGAAACAGGGACAGAACGTGCTGAGTCCACGCCGGGCACAGGGATCCTGAAGCGTGGAGCAGGGACAGGACGTGCTGGACTCTCTAAGCGCACAGGGGGCCTTTGTCCATAACAAAGATGTGCTCTGCTTTTTTGACAACACACCCCAAAAAGCAAGTCCTGCAGGCACTAGTTTTGTCTTATCTTGATTATTGTCCAGTCATGTGGTCAAGTGCTGCAAAGACAGTCCTAGTTAACTCTTTAGGCATCATCAGCAGTGGTGACGGTTTTGGAGAGTCTGGCATGCCCAAAGTAAAATGCCTGCCACTCAGGCCCAGAAACTAGTACTATTGGATAGGAAACACCCTGAAGTTTCTAAAACTGTTAGAATAATGTCTGTGAGTATAACAGAACTGATATAGCAGGCAAAAACCAGAGGAATTTCTTTTCCAGAATTTTTTTGGTTGTGTCATTTTCACACTTTGATAGGCTTCCTATTGAAATCCATGTAAAATAGCTCCCAGATTGCAGTACCTATGGCTTCCACTAGATGTCAACAGTCTTTAGACAGTGTTTGAAGGCTTTATCATCGAACAAAACCGTATAGAAGAAGAAATAGTGAAGGTACCACGGATGTCAATAACTTTTCCTGGGCACGAGACCGTGAGCGCCTCACTTTATTTTCCTTTTATATCATTTAGGATATCATCCGAGTGAAATATAATCGTTAATATTCATAAAAGGATACCTAAGGATGCATTATAAATGATGTTTGATTTGTTTGGGCAAAGTTGATAGGTATAATTTGAATGCTTTCTCTTCACTGTACAACGGGTGACTCGACGATGGATTTTCTAAACAGAACGCGCCAACCAAACAGAGATTTATGGATATAATAAATTACTTTTTCTAACAAAAGAACCAAAGATTCTCTTGTTAGGACACTTGGGATGCCCTCAGTGATTTATTTTAGCTCTTAAATGGGTTTTGTGTGACCCGCACTGGATATGAATTTATGCTAATGCTTAAATATGAGAGGTGCTATCCTCAAACAATCAAATGTTGTGCTTTCGCCGTGAAGCCTTTTTGAAATCTGACAACGCTATGATATTGCCAAGAATCAGAGCTTTTGATGACTATGCAACGCTTGTATATTGATGAATGTTTAATAATTCAACTTTTGGATTTTGAATTTGGCGCCTTACATTTCACCGGGTAGTGTCGGGGCTAGCGCCCCAATGATCCCTAATTAAGCTGCAGCTGGCCCAGAACAAAGCAGCATCTTTTGCTCATAATTGTAATCATAGGACTAATATTAACTTCTTAAGGAGCGGTGGGGTGCTACCGCCCCACTCCCGACACTACCCGGTGAAATGCAAGGCACCAAATTCAAAATCCAAAAGTTGAATTATTAAACATTCTTCAATATACACGTGTTGCACACACACACACACTCACAGACACTCACTGTTAACACTTTTAGAAACTTCAGAGTGTTTCCTATCCAATGGTACTAAATATGTGCATATCCTATTTTCTGGGCCTGAGTGGGAGGCATTTTACTTTGGGCACGCCAGGCTCTCCAAAACCGTCACCTCGGGAGCTGCTCCCTAAGAAGTTAATACTATGCATGCTAGTCTTTCTTGGCTAAGAGTTGGTGAGAGACTGACAGCATTACTTCTTTTTATAAGAACCATTGTGTAAAAAAATCCAAATGGTTTGCATAGCCAACTTACACACAGTTCTGGAACACACACACTTACCCCACCAGACATGCCACCAGGGATATTTTCACAGTCCACAAATACAGAGCAAATTCAAGAAAGCGTACAGTGTTATATAGAGCCATAATTGCATGGAAATCCCTTCCATCTCATATTGCTAAAATGAACAGCAAACCTTGTATCAAAAAACAGATAAAGCAACACCTAACGGAAAACCTCTCCTCTATTTTACCCAGGTATTTTGTGTATGTATTGATATGTAGGATATGTGTGCCATTTTTAAATGTATGTAGTACTGTCCTTGAGATTTTCTTGTCTATTAATGTTCAATATTATGTCTTGTTTCATGTTTTGTGTGGACCCCAGAGGAAGACTAGATGCTGATTTCACAACAGCTAATGGGGATCCTAATAAAATACCAATACAAACGTAACAAGGAATAGGTGGAGTATGGGCATAATGTGGCTGTGATCTAACAAGTTCATTTATCATACACTAGGTACTGGCCATCATTTAATATATCCCAATAATATAATGACTCTGTTGGGAATAACCTGAGTACACACATACTAATGGAAAAACGATAATAACATTGGAAGAAAAAAAGGACTAGTGGGCTATTTAAGAGAAAGTGCAGGAATTGAGATGAAGGCAGGATCCAATATTAGGGTATTTATTTATCAAGTTAAAACACATACCCAATACACACAAATCTAAGTAAGGAATGGAAATAAGAATATATAAATATATGGATGAGCAATGTCAGAGCGACATAGACTAAGATACAGTAGAATAGTATAGAAGATACAGTAGAATTGTCACAATCTTCTGACGGGACAGACCAAGGTGCAGCGAGGCATCCAGTATACATGCTTTTATTAAACAACGTAACTCACGTATCTGGGCAAAACAAACAAAAGGTAAACGAAGACCGTGAAGTTGGAAACATAACATGAACCTACAAGCTATGCACAAACAATAACCCACAAAACCTACATGAAAACCCCAAACATATATATAGTTCCCAATTAGAGACAACGACACACAGCTGCCTCTAATTGGGAAACCATTACCCCAACATAGAAATAGAACACCTAGAACTCAAAAACCCTACACCAAAAACGAAACCTAAACACGCCCAGCCTAAAACTCTGGCCTGGGCGTGACAGTACCCCCAAAGGCGCGGACTCGACCGCGCCACCCAAAAGTCCATGGGGGGGTCTTCGGGTGGGTCTTTTGATCCCAGGTGGCGGCTTCGGTGCTGGCCGTGCTGGTCCGAAGTCACGCACCGGAGGCCCTGGGCCATTTGCTGGACTGGGGACCCTCACTGGCGGCCCCGGACAGGGGACCCTCACTGGCGGCCCCGGACTGGGGACCCTCACTGGCGGCCCCGGACTGGGGACCCTCACTGGCGGCTCCGGACTGGGGACCCTCACTGGCGGCTCAAGACTGGGGACCCTAATGGAAAAACGATAATAACATTGGAAGAAAAAAAGGACTAGTGGGCTATTTAAGAGAAAGTGCAGGAATTGAGATGAAGGCAGGATCCAATATTAGGGTATTTATTTATCAAGTTAAAACAATTGCATGAAAACGTCTCTCGCTGAATGACAACAAACACTTCATTGAAGAATCCTATCTGTTGACCTGATCAAGGGACATAGACTTCAGCTACCAACCGGATTGCCTCAAGGAAAATGTATGCACAAACTCTTCCAAAGTGTTTTGGATGGGAAGCATGCAGACGCCTTTAGAATCAAATCAAATGTTATTGGTCACATATACGGTGTTTAGTAGATGTTATTATGGTGTAGCAAAATGCTTGTGCTTCTAGTTCTGATATGCAACAATATCTAACAAGTAATATCTAACAATTTCACAACACATACCCAATACACACAAATCTAAGTAAGGAATGGAAATAAGAATATATAAATATATGGATGAGCAATGTCAGAGCGACATAGACTAAGATACAGTAGAATAGTATAGAAGATACAGTAGAATTGTCACAATCTTCTGACGGGACAGACCAAGGTGCAGCGAGGCATCCAGTATACATGCTTTTATTAAACAACGTAACTCACGTATCTGGGCAAAACAAACAAAAGGTAAACGAAGACCGTGAAGTTGAAACATAACATGAACCTACAAGCTATGCACAAACAATAACCCACAAAACCTACATGAAAACCCCAAACATATATATAGTTCCCAATTAGAGACAACGACACACAGCTGCCTCTAATTGGGAACCATTACCCCAACATAGAAATAGAACACCTAGAACTCAAAACCCTACACCAAAAACGAAACCTAAACACGCCCAGCCTAAAACTCTGGCCTGGACGTGACAGTACCCCAAAGGCGCGGACTCCGACCGCGCCACCCAAAAGTCCATGGGGGTCTTCGGTGGGTCTTTGATCCCAGGTGGCGGCCGGTGCTGGCCGTGCTGGTCCGGTCACGCACCGGAGGCCCTGGGCCATTTGCTGGACTGGGGACCCTCACTGGCGCCCCGGACAGGGGACCCTCACTGGCGGCCCCGGACTGGGGACCCTCACTGGCGGCCCCGGACTGGGGACCCTCACTGGCGGCTCCGGACTGGGGACCCTCACTGGCGGCTCAAGACTGGGGACCCTCACTGGCGGCTCAGGACTGGGGACCCTCACTGGCGGACCTGGACAGGGGAAGCACTCTGGCCCTCTGGTGCGGGGAGCAGGAACCGGCCGTACTGGGCTCATAACGCCGCACACTGGTGCGGGAGCAGGAACCGCCGCACTGGGCTCAAATAGCGCACTCTGGTGCGGGGAGCAGGAACCGGCCGTACAGGACTCATAACGCGCACTCTGGTGCGGGAGCAGGAACCGCCGTACTGGGCTCATAACGCCGCACTCTGGTGCGGGAGCAGGAACCGGCCGTGCACTGGGCTCATAACGCGCACACTGGTGCGGGAGCAGGAACCGGCCGTGCTGGGCTCAAATAGCGCACTCTGGTGCGGGGAGCAGGAACCGCCGTACAGGACTCATAACGCGCACTCTGGTGCGGGGAGCAGGAACCGGCCGTACTGGGCTCATAACGCGCACTCTGGTGCGGGGAGCAGGAACCGGCCGTACTGGGCTCATAACGCGCACTCTGGTGCGGAGAGCAGGAACCGGCCGTACTGGACTCATAACGCGCACTCTGGTGCGGGGAGCAGGAACAAGACGTGCTGTGTTCCCGACGGGCACAGGAATCCTGGAGCAGGGACAGGACGTGCTGAGTCCACAACAGGCACAGGAATCCTGGAGCGTGAAACAGGGACAGAACGTGCTGAGTCCACGCCGGGCACAGGGATCCTGAAGCGTGGAGCAGGGACAGGACGTGCTGGACTCTCTGCGCACAGGGGGCCTGGTGCGGCGAACCGAACAGGACGTGCTGGACTCTCTAAGCGCACGGGGGCCTGGTGCGCGAGGCGAACAGGACGTGCAGGACTCTCTAAGTGCACGGGGCCTGGTGCGGAGCCGAACAGGACGTGCTGGACTCTCTAAGCGCACTGGGGGCCTGGTGCGCGGGCGGAACAGGACGTGCTGGACTCTCTGCGCACGGTGGGCCTGGTGCGCGTGGCGAACAGGACGTACTGGGCTGTGGCTGCGAACCGGAGACCCCACACGCAGAACCGGTGCAGGATATCTCGGTCCCAGAAGGTGTACCGGAGATTTAGCACGCAGAGCCGGCACCACTGTTCCAGGTAGCACACTCACCCTCCCCTGACAGATGAGTGGCGCTGGAATCTCACGCACCGGGCTTTGGACACGCACTGGAGACACCGTGCACAAAACTGCATAGCACGGCGTCTTACCAGTGCAACGCTCCCTCCAACGCTCCCTCCAGAGAGCACGAGGAGTTGGCTCAGGAGTCCACCCTGAATCGGCCAAACTCCCCGTGTGCCCCCCCCCAAACAATTTGGGGGCTGCCTTTCAGGTTTCCGTGCCAGGCGAGGTCTAATAAACTCCCCTCTCTCCGGATCCCATGCTCCGTATAGCTTCTCACACCTGCGCCGCTCCGCCGCCGCTGCTTCCAGCTCCTCTCTTGGCCGACGATACTCTCCAGGCTGGGCCCAGGGTCCGTCCCTAAATAATTCCTCCTCCCAGGTCCAGTACTCCAGGGTCTCTCGCTGCTTGGTCTTTATTTGGTGGGTTATTCTGTCACGATCTTCGTGCGGGACAGACCAAGGCGCAGCGAGGCATCCAGTATACATGCTTTTATTAAACAACGTAACTCACGTAACTGGGCAAAACAAACAAAATGTAAACGAAGACCGTGAAGTTGAAACATAACATGAACCTACAAGCTATGCACAAACAATAACCCACAAAACCTAAATGAAAACCCCAAACATAATAATGGTTCCCAATTAGAGACAACGACACACAGCTGCCTCTAATTGGGAACCATTACCCCAACATAAAAATAGAACACCTAGAACTCAAAAACCCTACACCAAAAACGAAACCTAAACACGCCAGCCTAAAACTCTGGCCTGGACGTGACAAGAATAGTATAGAAACTAGATGAAAAGTATGTCAAGGTCAAAGGTGACTCACAGGTCGAAACTAGGCATTCTCTGCCTCGTGGGTATAGTGGTCCAGGGCAATGAAGTAGAAGCCTGACTCCACCTTGTCAGACATATGTTCTCTACACACACTGACCCGTCTCCTGAGAAATAGGACATTTCAGAAAATTTCACAGACAGTGCCTCCACGCCTTCAGAGCCTTCTTGACCGCCAAGATTTCCCGGTCCCCTACGTCGTAGTTCCTCTGGGCGGGGCTCAGCTGCTTGGAGTAGAAAGCGCACGGCCGCAGCTTTGGAGGGGTTCCGGTGCGCTGGGATAACATTGCCCAACTCCTACTTCAGAGGCATCCACCTCGACGATGAAGGGGAGTTAGGAGTTGGGATGTGCCAACACGGGAGCAGTGGTGAAACGTTCAGCATCTCAAACGCCCTCTCCGCCTCTGCCGTCCAATGAAGCCGCCGGGGACCTCGTCTCAGCAGGGAGGTAAGAGGCGCGACCACCATGCTGAAGCACCGGATGAACCTCCAAAAATAGTTGGTGAACCCCAGGAATCGCTGGACTGCAAAAACCTGACTGCGCTTATGCGTTGCTCCTCCATCTCCACTCCCTCCGTGGAAATGAGATAGCCCAAAAAGGACACGAACCACTTCATCCCTTACCTAACCTACTTGTACACATTCAGTATCAATCCATCCTCTGTATAGAACCATCTTTCTAACCAAACATACAGCAGTTGGTCAATAACATGTCATCCTCTCTACGTGACAAATGTCGTAATAACTATGCCTCCATGCAGCGGCAAATAATTAAGAAGAACTCTCAGTACCACTAATGATTAAGTTATGAGGGTGATTGATAAAAGTCATGGTTACCTGCAGGAAGTCTCCAGAGGGCTGTACATAGAGGAGAGCCAAGGTACTTGGAACTCCTATCTCTGACAGCTAAGCAGAGAACAACTTCTCCACCACATAGTGGGCCTGCATGGAGAGAGGGATGAGAGAGAGAAGTTGGTTAGAGGTCATTCTCTTTTATTGTAACTGGAGAAAAACTGCAAGAGTAAATGTAATCAAATCTGTATTTCAAATAAACTGTATCTCAAAGTATGCAGTTAGCAGTTTACAGTTTTAACTATTTAGCCAAACTCTTTTCATCTCTCTTAGCCCCCCTTCATCCCATCTAAATCAAGGGCCTCTTCCCCAGTGAAGGCCTTCCCTGTCTGTTCTCACCCTGCCTCTCTATCTTCTGCCATGCCCGCCCAGTCATGCTGGACTTACAAGTCTTCCATCTAACCCCTCGTTAACTTAGCTAGCTAGCTACAATGGTCTTGGTTAAACCAAAGATTTTATATGTGGTTAAACATTAGCTAGCTAACTAGCTAGGTCAAGGGCCTCTTCTCCAGTGAGGGCCTTCCCTGTCTGTTCTCACCCTGTCACTCCATTCTCCTACACCCCCTCCCAGTCAAGCTGACGCTAGTCTAGCTTGCCTAATCAATAGCCTGTTTAATAACAGAAGAACAAATAACAAGCTAACTACTTCAATTTCAATATTGAAATCGTAGTTTATTTTTAGTCGGTTGGTTAGGTTCTCTACTGAAAACCTAAAGAACTTACCTTTTCATCATCGACCATTGTCCCTACTTCACCACCATCATTTTGCCTTTTACCGTCAAAATCCGGTTTCCAGTTGATAACACAGCCACCAAGTCAAAATTGACTGTATTGTAAAATTTATGAAAACAAAAATATGCTTCTTCATCTTAATTTAAGGTTAGGGTTAGGCATACGTTTAGCAGTGTGGTTCAGGTTGGGGTTAGGTTTGATTTTAAGAAGAATTTGATTAGAAATAGGCTGGGTTTAAGCCATAATAGGGGTGTTAACCCTGGTATCATGGCTAAATTCCCAACCTGGCCCCATTTCATCATGGCCACCAAATCATCACCCTCATTCCTAATTGGCATATATCAGTCCTCACCTCTCCACCTGATAGCTGATGTGTGGTGAGCGTTCTGTCACCCCCCAAAAAATGGTCGCCATGCATCACCCAGGTGGGTGCTACACATTGTTAGTGGATGAGGTGAGTTTCCCTCTACTATGTAAAGCACTTTGAGAACCTCAGTTGGTAGAAAATCACTATATTAGTCCAATCAATTATTATTATTTAGGCAACACTTTACTTGACATCCAGCATCATAGCATGTTATTACACGGTCATAACCATGTCATAACAGCTAACATAACTTGTCATAACCTGTTATAATATGGTCATAACACTGTCATGACACATATATTGACCTGTTGTGACATATATTGCGTTATTTTATGGCTGGTTGTGACACATACATAAGAGTGTAAAAACCCACAAAACCTACCACACAAGGCAAAGCATTCCATTAAAACATAGCCTAGGTGTCAACAGTATGTTTATTTAATACATATATATATATTAAATTCACCATATTAAATGATCAAGGTAGTTGTGCACACATTGATGTCAGACATGCACCTACCCCAATGCTCTGTTGCTGATCACTGGGATGAATGCAGGAGCAGATTTCAGGAGAAGGACAAGACACCCTCTTTTTGACTGATGACTGATGTAAGGGCAGGTACGTGATAGGCCTATCTGGCTTATATGATTATGATGGTCATAATGCTTATTGACTGTGTCATAAAGTGTATTTTCTTAGTCCAAGTAAAGTGACACAGGATGGTCATAATGCTTCATGACAGTGTCATAAGTTATAAAAAAATGATGAAAAAGTGATCGTAAAGAATTCATTACAACAACAACAAAGGATTAAAGAAACAAACTTTTAAACGAAACTTTCAACTGAAAGGACACACTTATGTAGGTATAATAACCAGCCGTAAAAACTACGCAATATATGTCACAACAGGTGTAAATATATGTGTCATGACTATATGTTATGACTATTCTATGACAGGTTATGTCAGCTGTTATGACATATTATGACATGGTTATGACCGTGCCGTAATGTGTTATGACACTCAATGTCAAGTGTTACCATTATTTATAATAATTAGGACTTTGTGGCTGTGTTACCTAGTGACAACCATGTTCATTGGCTAGGATTTTCACATCTAATAAAATTATAGTAAAATATTGCAGTTGCGGAAGCAAGATACTGTGATGTGAGAGGATAAATCCATGTGAGATGCAGTGTATTTGTGAGTGCATTAACTTCTGAGTCTTGACATGTACAAAGTATCTCTGAAAAACAAAAACAATCTTATCTATCTTATCTGTCTATCTTATGTGTCTATCTTATGTGTATCTTATGTGTCTATCTTATGTGTCTATCTTATGTGTCTATCTTATCTGTCTATCTTGTCTATCTTATGTCTATCTTATGTCTATCTTATGTGTCTATCTTATGTCTATCGTATCTGTCTATCTTGTCTATCTATCTTATGTGTCTATCTTATCTGTCTATCTTGTCTATCTTATGTCTATCTTATGTCTATCTTATGTGTCTATCTTATGTCTATCGTATCTGTCTATCTTGTCTATCTTATCTGTCTGTCTTATGTCTGTCTTATGTCTATCTTATGTCTATCTTATGTCTATCTTATGACCTGTCTCTCTGTTTTTCTGCCTCTGCCTCTGTCTCTGTCTTTTTCTCTTTCCATATCTCTCTCTCTCTAGTGATTTGATTAGACACTGTTAGTATATTGCTTTGGTGTTACAGTCATTTGTAGAGATACTTTCAGGTTGTGTACAGAGCTGGCTTTGTTGATGTTGGTTTGCTGCACACGGCTTTGCATGTGGTTGTTTTCTACGTATCCAAAAACTTCCCAACAAACGGCGTGAAAGAAATTGTAAATATCTCATGACTGATATCCAAATGTACCATTCACTGCTATTTTAGGTTTTGCAAACAACTCACATGGCAAGTTCGAGCTGTTCATATTCTCATAGTCAATGAAAAGTTGTACATTTTAAGACACAATGAAAGTTTGAATCAGCTAAATAAATTCACAATGAATCCAAACAAACAACAAAAAATAATATATCAGAGGGGCCATGGTCAAATTGCATTTGCTTGAAGGAAAACAGAAGGAAAAAGTGTTACACTGTCCCAGACAATTCTACAGTCAATTATGGTCATTAGATAGTTGCTAAACAAAGAACATTTATTTGGGGAATATTCACACACAAAGCACTAACATAGAGTTAGTCTCGCAGGACACTCAGACACCAAACATGCAGTTTGTCTCGCAGGACACTCAGACACCAAACATGCAGTTAGTCACGCAGGACACTCAGACACCAAACATACAGTTAGTCTTGCAGGACACTCAGACACCAAACATACAGTTAGTCTCGCAGGACACTCAGACACCAAACATACAGTTAGTCTCGCAGGACACTCAGACACCAAACATACAGTTAGTCTCGCAGGACGCTCAGACACCAAACATACAGTTAGTCTCGCAGGACACTCAGACACCAAACATACAGTTAGTCTCGCAGGACGCTCAGACACCAAACATACAGTTAGTCTCGCAGGACACTCAGACACCAAACATACAGTTAGTCTCGCAGGACGCTCAGACACCAAACATGCAGTTAGTAGTGCAGGACACTCAGACACCATAGAACCCACTGAGAGACCCTTGCGCACACACACACACACACACACACACACACACACACACACACACACACACACACACACACACACACACACACACACACACACACACACACACACACACACCTGAGGCCATATCATCCACTTGGTCAGCACAGGGGACAAACCAAGGCCAAACCCATCAGTTTCTAGGAAAGGGCTTCAGTTCATGTTTGATACGTGGAGCTATTCTGGCCTTCTCTTTCCATCAGAGAGGTACTACATCAAAGAGACTAGAAGACAACAGTGCTGAGGGCTGTAACAGTAATTACTCTCTACATGGGAGGCTAGGACCGTGTGTGTGTGTGTGTGTGTGTGTTGTGTGTGTGTGTGTCTTCTGGTCTGCTTCCAGCTACCTATTCATGGGCTTGCACCTCTGTCACTCGGTCGTGTCAAGTAATTGTTGTAAACGTACTCAAGATGCTCTCAGCCAATAGCTGTGCCCGAAAGTCAAGTGATGCCCAGTCATTCTTAAGTAGGATGATGATTGTTTGGTCTAAACTACACTGTAGTGGCTTAAAATATGATGACGTTGCTACAGTATGCTACAGTAAATAATTACTGGGAAACAACTTTGTCATCATTATTATGTCGTAAAATTTACTTTAGACAGATGGAAATGCTGTCTTTAGCTAGAAAAGTTGGTCAAAAATACCTAGCAAGCTAAAGTTAGCTAACTGAAATTTAGTGCTCTCTCCTCACTCTTAGATAGCTAGCTAATGTTATGCTACATCTAAAGTCAATCTGACAATATCAAAATTATGACAAAAGGTTTCCCTACTAATTATTTGCCTACTTTAGAAATGTCCTTGCGTTTCCAAGTCACTATAACAGACTTTAGATTAAATCTTAATCAGTGGCAAATGAGAACTTATTAGCTAGAACATTCAGTCAAGCACCAAACCTCAAGACAAAACGTGTAACCCATAAATTACAGATTCATTTAAAAGTAGTCCTGGGGAACTGGAGGAGATTGAAAGTGGATTGGTGGGGATAGGGGGTTGAGCGGGACAGAGAAGGGTGGGGAATGAGGTGTGTGGTGTTGATTTGGGCAGTCAGCAGAAAAATAGATGTTAAGCTTTCAGACTGTGAACAGTCACCATTTCAGTAGACGCTCTTACAAGAGCGACTTACAAGAAAAATTTGGGTTACGTGTTTTGCTCAAGGGTACATCAACAGCAGTGGCGGTCAGTGCCATTTCAGATGACGGAGGATGATTATTTTCCCATGAAAATGGCCTTATTTCTATTACAACATATTGAATGACTGTCATTCATATTCCATTCGCCCAGTTAAATGTAACACTGATAGGTTTAGGCTTGATACTAAATTTTTTCCTATACCCATCATGAGGTTGCTACAACATAGCCTATGAATAAAAGTTTATAACGTAGATGCACACAGGTCGAGAGACGAATTTGATGTGACAGACAGTGACACATGGACAGACAATGACATTCAATACCGCCTTGCACACTCCTGCTTGCATCTAGCTGATAGTGTGTGTAATCGTTAGTCCAACAGTTGCAAACAAGAGTTTCTATTTGACAAATGTAGGTATGTTTATCCCCGTTTTGTTCCGTTTGCTTCTGTTTAAGAAACGTTTTTCAACAGAATCGGCTGAATGAATACACCCCTGATCATGCGTAAACACAGTTCACAGTTTCATAGCAGCCACGTTGTAGTCCTTCTCACATCTACGTTATGCACTCTCCTCCTTTCACCTCTTCCCTTCACTTGTGGACTTCAATGCAAAACACATCAGCAGTATGTGACCAGGCGAAAAAACCTTTCCAAGCCAAACAGCAACACACAGACTACATCTTTGTAACCATAGCTAAAGTAACGTCATCGTAAGCATAGCAAATAGAACTAACGCGCTAGTAAACCCGCTAATAATGTAGTAACATTACAGTGTATAGTCAGTAAGCAGTTACACTGGCGGGCCCTGGTGGCAATAAATGAGAAAAACCAAAAGCTTACCTTGACTTGGAAGAGTTCGAGTAGTGTGTTGGATAGTCATAGCCAGCAAGCTAACATAGCATCCCTCTGTTTGAGAATGGTGTTTCAGTAGGCTAAAGTAGCTGCATTTGCTAGCTAAGTAAGTGAAACTGAAAAAAATTATGAAATCTCTCTCTCTCTCTATTTCTCTCTTGCGTCTCCTTCATTTAGGAAGAAATTAAATTGTTAGAAACTGTTAAACTATTTTCTTTCTATCTCTTTGAGTCAGTTACTCACCACATGTTATGCACTGCAGTGCTAACTAGCTGTAGCTTATTCTTTCAGTACTAGATTAATTCTCTGATCCCTTGATTGGATGGACAACATGTAATTTCATGCTGCAAGAGCTCTGACAGGTTGGAGAACATTTGTAGGACAATGTACTCAGAGGAGGAGGGAAGCTATGTACATAGAGAAATTGAACACTGGTCACTTTAACAATGTTTACATACTGTTTTACCCACTTTATATGTATATGCTGTGTTCTAGTCAAGGCTCATCCTATATACTGTAACTACTGCTGTACACACTTTTTCAATCATATACTGTCCGTACTGTCTATACACACCAGAGTATGTGAGTGGAGTTGAGTGGTTGGAACTCCCACGCATCGCTCTGGCACTTCAAATCCTTTCCAAACGCTCTGCTAAAAACCGCTGCATGCTCACAGGAAAACAAAATGCTGCTCCAAATACGCTCCATTCATTAAAATCACTATTTAACCAACACCCACCTATTTTTGTGACTACCTAGACCTACCATTTGGTTTTGAAGTATTGAAACCAAACCACATAAATTAAATTAAAAGTATTTTAATAAACATGAAAAGGTGAATATAAGAACCGCTCATCATTTCAAATAGGCTACATGTCATAGTAAACAGCATATAAACACTCTAAATAGGTCAGGAGCCAGGCAGGGAGCCTAAGAAGGGGATGAATTATTTAGGCTATATTATTTCAATTATTTCAAGGCTATAGGCTACAAAGAAATGCATTGTGAAGTATTTGCAAGTGAGACACACTAGGCTGGTAGGGAGTCAGGGACATTCATCGCTCAGCATTTAAACAACATTTTGTTGTATTAAATCATTATAGTCGATACATTGCGCATATAGACTGTGACTTACTTAGAATTCAATACAAATTACACAAAAAATGCCTTATTAGTCTCAGTCTACAGTGCCTTTGAATTCATTTTTAGGAACACGAGTTTGCCAGAGTCTGTGGGAAGCCCCGGAGTGGGAAGCACAACTGAGCAAGAGGACAAGTACATTAGAGTGTCTAGTTTGAGAAACAGACGCCTCAAAAGTCCTCAACTGGCAGCTTAATTAAATAGTACCCACAAAACATCAGTGTCAACGTCAACAGTGAAGAGGCGACTCTGGGATATACAAGACTCCAGCGTATACAAGTTCTTCAGTTTCTTGGCAATTTCTCGCATGGAATAGTCTTCATTTCTCTCAGAACAAGAATAGCCTGACGAGTTTCGGAAGAAAGTTCTTTGTTTCTGGCCATTTTGTTGAACTATCAATATATTTTGATTTGTTTAACACTTTTGTGGTCACTACATGGTTCCATATGTGTTATTTCAATGTTTTATGTCTTCACTATGATTCTACAATGTAGAAAATAGTAAAAAATAAAGAAAAACCCTTCAATGAGGTGTTCTAAAACTTTTGACCAGTAGTGTATATATACATTGCATTCGGAAAGTATTCATACATCTTGACTTTTTTCACATTTTGTTACGTTACAGCCTTATTCTAAAATGGATTAAAAAATATATTTTTCCTCATCAATCTACACACAATACCCTACAATGAAAAAGCAAAAACAGGGTATTAGAAATAAAAAACATAAATACCTTATTTACATAACTATTCAGACCCAGCTATGAGACTCAAAATTGAGCTCAGTTGCATCCTGTTTCCATTGGTCATCCTTGAGATGTTTCTACAACTTGATTTGAGTCCGACTGTGGTAAATTACATTTATTGAACATGATTTGGAAAGGCACACACCTGTCTATACAAGCTCCCACAGTTGACAGTGCATGTCAGAGCAAAAGCCAAGCCACGAGGTCGAAGGAATTGCCCGTAGAGCTCCGAGACACGATTGTGTCGAGGCACAGATCGTGGGAAGGGTATCAAAACATTTCTGCAACATTGAACGTCCCCAAGAACACAGTGGGTTCAATCATTCTTAAATGGAAGAAGTTTAGAACCACCAAGACTCTTCCTAGAGCTAGCCTCCCGGCCAAACTGAGCAATTGGGGGAGAAGGTCCTTGGTCGGGGAGGTGACCAAGAACCCGATGGGAAATCTGACAGAGCTCCAGCATTCCTCTGTGGAGATGGGAGAACCTTCCATAAGGACAACCATCTCTGCAGCACTCCACCAATCAGGCCTTTATGCGAGAGCGGCCAGACAAAAGCCACTCCTCAATAAAAGGCACATGACAGCCCGTTTGCCAAAGGGCACCTAAAGGACTAAGATTGAACTCTTTGACCTGAATGCCAAGCGTCACGTCTGGAGTAAACATGGCACCATCCTTACGGTGAAGCATGGGGGTGGCAGCATCATGCTGTGGGCCTGGGAGACTAGTCAGGATTGAGGGAAGATGAACGGAGAAAAGTAGAGAAAGATCCTTGATGAAAATCTTCTGCAGAGCGCTCAGGACCTCAGACTGGGCGAAGGTTCACCTTCCAACAGGACAACAACCCTAAGCACACAGCCAAGACAACACGGGAGTGGCTTCTGGACAAGTCTCTGAATGTCCTTGGGTGTCTCCGGACTTGAACCCGTTCGAACATCTCTGGAGAGACCTGATAATAGCTGTGCAGCAACGCTCCCAATCCAACCTGACAGAGCTTGAGAGGATCTGCAAAGAAGAATGGGAGAAACTCCCCAAATACAGGTGTGCCAAGCTTGTAGAGTCATACCCAAGAAGACTCCAGGCTGTAATAGGTGCCTAATGTGCTTCAACAAAGTACTGCGTAAAGGGTTTGAATACTTATGTAAATGTAATTTTCAGTTTTATTTTTAATACATTATGGGGTAGATTGATGAGGATAAAAAATATAAAAAATGTAGAATAAGGCTGTAACATAACAAAATGTGGAAATGTATTATTATTTTAAAACTTTTATCATGGAAAATATGAAGAATTGAATAAACCAGCTTGAGGTGATGAATGAGTGAGTGAATGAAAGGAGGGACTGAATGAAAATGGAGTAGTGGAACTGGTCTCTTGTCATGCATCAGGTACCTGTGTCATAGACATGGCCACCTAATCATCCCCAGCTTCTAGCAGGCTCATTCAACCCCCTCACCTCTCTGCTCCAACACTCCCATGGTTATTATAGATGAGAATGTGTCATCAAGTAATTAACTAGTTAATGTCAGCTATGCCTCATAGTAAGTTAATTTCCAGAGAGCATCATTCTTTGAATACATGCTTATGATTATATATTACATCCTCAAAAAGTAGTCCCAATTCAAATTGAACTTGGGGGGACTATATGAAATCATATTAGTTACACGTGTCACTGTGCAAGGTTGCCTGGAACCATGTCCGCTAAGCTTCAAGGGGGTGCTTAGTGTGTAGTATATTTCCCACCCGTTGCTTGTTCATGTGTTTCCTATGGCCTGTATGACTGATGGACAACGTAATCAAAGTGACTGAGGATGAAGCAGATCTAATGATGGCTGCTGATGGCAGCGTCACTAGGCAGATGTTGGCTGTCCAATTAAATATTTAGTAATGTTCAACACTCACTAAACAATTGGGAGCCTAATGTTCAATTATGCTGATTCCAATGTAAATTGTGTGAAATCCCTTATGGGCATTATTCCCCTTTGAAATCCAAATATTAAACAGCGGTATAATTTCTGTACCTAGTTGACCTCCTCTGGCGGGCTGCTGTCCTGTTTTGTTTCTACTGGTCATAGGGAGCCTAATTAAACAATTTTGTTGGCAGATGACCAAGCTTACTGTTGTGTATGTGAACAGCACACCTGTTTCTGTGTGTCTCTGTCTTTACTGTGTTGAGTGTGAGAAAAAGGTGTTGCCAAACTGAGTGGGTTGAGAGATAGAGAGGCCCATCTGGGCACTCACACGTAAATTGATCTCACTCTTTTGTGACCCCTCTCTCTCTCTCACTTACACACATGCAGACATATCCAATCTCTCCCTCCCTCCCCTGTTTTGGGCAGGGTGGCAGGCTCTTTGAGCCCCACACTTCCTGAAAGGGTGGACATTTGATCCCATGGTTTATGCGCAAAAGAGGGATTATTCAGGATTACGGGAGCAGATAAATAGTCAGTAAACTGCAGCGGTGACCTCCCTATAGATCAGCCACCACTGGGCCAACACATGGTAGACACAATGAGAGGTAAAACAGGAGGGAAAAGGATGAGAAAAAATAAAAGAGAGAAAGGAGAGATGACTTCTTTTTTTATATCTGAGTGCAGTTTGACGCTTTGAGCCGGGGATGATTAGGTGGCCAGGGAGAAAGAGTGGGCGTCTTTTAATTGACATAGGGAGGAACAGGAGGAAGAATAAGAGGAAGAAAGCGATAAAGAAGGCGAGATCCTGCTCCTCCGCCCCCACTGCCTGGGGCGGGTGTGAAATGTGTTGTGACAGAGAAAGGAAAGAAGAAGACCATTTTTCTGCTCTGCCAGGGAACTCAAATTGATGATCCATTGTTGGAGAGGTAGAGAGAGGTGGGCTTGTTCACGATCCCTCGCTGTCTTAAACACAGACACACATTTGCATGCAGGTAGACTTACACATAAACACAGTCATTATTTTGCGCTCTCTCTTTCTCTTTATCTCTCTCTCCCCTTATTTATGTCTCCCTACTCTCACTCGTTCTACCTGCCCTCCACTCTCCCTCTTCTCATCCATCTCACTTTACAGTGTATTTGACATCTGCCCTGGCTGTCTGCCTGAGTTTCTGTGAAGGTACAGATGATGTCCTTCAAGTTATTCCCAGCCTCTCCAGCAGCAGTACAGTGGCTAGTACAGTCCTGTGGCTGCTCAGTAACACTGTCTTCGCTCAGGCTTAATAAGACACCACACTGGGAGGACAAGGCCACTCTGACACCTCTCAGAATACTGTCAAAATACTGACACACACAGTACAGAGAAACAGACACACACACACAGAGACAGGCATACACACACACACACACACACACACACACACACACACACACACACACACACACACACACACACACGTTGTTCCTCTTTTCCACTTGTGCTCTCTCTCACCACCCACCCCACACACATTATTGTTTGCAACCCTCCAAAAATACAGATAGGTAAGACCAGTGTTTGTTTGTGAAACTCTGTAGAACATAAGAATCTCTTAGAGATTCTTTATCTTTCCCTGACTCCTCCTTCCAGACAAATCAATTCAGTTGAATTCAAAGGGCTTTATTTGAATGGCAAACATATGTTAACATTGCCAAAGCAAGTAAAATAGACAAGAAATTAAAGGGAAATGAACAAGGGAAATAAAAAAAGAACAGTAAACACTACACAAATGTTTTACAAGAATATAGACAGTTCAAATATTATACTGAACAAAATGTTGAACGTAATATGAAATGAATTCAAAAAATGTAATGACTTACAATTTATATAAGGAAATCAGCCAAAAATTCTAGGCCCTAATCTAGGGATTTCACATGACTGGGCAGGGGCGCAGCCATGGGTGGGCCTGGGGCGGCATGGGCCCACCCACTTGGGAGCAGGAGCCAGGCACAGCCAATCAAAATGTGTTTTTGTGGTGTATTACAGACAGAAATACTCCTCAGTTTAATTTGGGTGACAGGTCTCAGATGATCCCGGAGGTGAAGAAGCCGGATGTGGAGGTCCTGAGCTGGCGTGGTTACACTTGGTCTGCGGTTGTGAAGCCAGTTGGACGTACTGCCAAATTCTCTAAAACGACGTTGGAAGCGGGTCATGGTAGAGAAATTAACATTCAATTCTAGAGCAAAAGCTCTGGTGGACATTCCTGCCGTCAGCATACCAATTGCACCCTCCCTCAAAACTTGAGACATCTATGGCATTTTGTTGTGTGACAAAACTGCACATTTTAGAGTGGCCTTTAATTGTCCCCTGCACAAGGTGCGCCTGTGTAATGATCATGCTGTTTAATCAGCTTCTTGAGATGTCACATCTGGTGGATGTATTATCTTGGCGGGGGAGAAATGCTCACTAACAGGGAAGTAAACACATTTGTGCACAGAATTTGATAGAAATGAGCTTTTTGTGCATATGGAAAAATTTTGGGATCTTTTATTTCAACTCATGAAACATAGGACCAACACTTTACATGTTGTGCTCATATTTTTGTTCAGTATATATTAATGGCAATGTTGTAACAGTGTACAAATAGTTGAAGTATGAATGTGAAAATAAATAAATAGATAAATATAGGTTGTGTGTATACTGTTGTTTGTGCTTCAATGGTTGCCCTTTTCTTGTGGCAACAGGTCACAAATCTTGCTGCTGTGGTGGCACACTGTGGTATTTCACCTAATAGATATAGGAGTTTATCAAGATTGAATTTGCTTTCAAATTCTTTATGGGTCTGTGTAATCTGAGGGAAATATGTGTCTCTGATATATGGTCATATATCTGGCAGGAGGTTAGGAAGTCTTGCTCGGTTTCCACTTCATTTTGTGGGCAATGGGGACATAGCCTGTCTTCTCTTGAGAGCCAGGTCTGCCGATGGCGGCCTCTCTCGATAGCAAGGCCATGCTCACTGAGTCTGTACATAGTCAAAGCGTTCCTTAATTTTGGGTCAGTCACAGTGGTCAGGTATTCTGCCACTGTGTACTCTCTGTTTTGGGCCAAATAACATTCCAGTTTGCTCTTTTATTTGTGCTTTCCAATGTATCAAGTAATTTTGCATTTTTGATTTCTCATAATTTGTTTGGGTCTAATTGTGCTGCTGTCCTGGGGATTTGTGGAGTCAGTTTGTGTTTGTGAGCAGAGTCCCCAAACATTTCTCTGTATCTCACTGACTCCCCCTTCCAGACATGTCTATATCTCTTCCATTACCAGATTAAATCTCAGATTATTAAGGATCATCAGATCAGTAATTCATGTCTTGTTAAAAAACCTTAAGCAGGCAAATGACTTATTCTAATTCTCATTACCAATTTTTCTGACTCTTTCCTTTTGTTCACTTTATTTTATTCTTCTAAAGCTTCTTCGGGATCGGTGTCCCTTCCACGGAACGGTTGAGCTAACATAGGCTAATGCGATTAGCATGAGGTTGTAAGTAACAAGAACATTTCCCAGGACATAAACATATCGGATATTGGCAGAAAGCTTAAATTCTTGTTAATCTAACTGCACTGTCCAATTTACAGTAGCTATTACAGTGAAATAATACCATGCTATTGTTTGAGAAGAGTGCACAGTTTTGAATATGAAAAGTTTTTAATAAACAAATTAGGCACATTTGGGCAGTCTTCATACAATATTTTGAACAGAAATGCAAAGGTTCATTGTATCAGTCTAAAACTTTGTACACACACTGCTCCCATCTAGTGGCCCACATCTAAATTGCAGCTGGGCTGGAATAATGCAGTATGGCCTTTCTCTTGCATTTGAAAGATTATGGTACAAAAAAATACAAAAGAATGCTTGGTTTTTTCTTTGTATTATCTTTTACCAGATCTGTTGTGTAATATTATCCAACTTTCCTTTCACATTTCCACAAACTTCAAAGTGTTTCCTTTGAAATGGTACCAAGAATATGCATATCTTTCCTTCAGGGCCTGAGTTACAGGCGGTTAGATTTGGTATGTCATTTTAGGCGACAATTGAAAAAATGGGGCGGATCCTTAAGAGTTTTTAAAGGCCCAGTGCAGTCAAAAATGGGTTTGTCCTGTGTTTTATATATATTTACACACTATGAGGTTGGAATAATAGTGTGAAATTGTGAAAATGATAATGTAATTTTAGAGTAAGAGCTGTTTCAAAATACTATTTCCGCTTGTTTTTCATGTTTTTTCTGGAACTTGTGTGGCTCGGTTGAGCATGGTGCTCGCAATGTCGATGTTGATTTCCAAACTGGGACAAGTATGAAAATGTATGCACTCACTACTGTAAATCTCACTGTATAAGAGTGTCATCTAAAATGTAAATGTAGGGTAGAGTTTTGGCCTCTAGTTTTCAGGTTACATATCCCTCCCATTAGGCTTCTCCAATAAGGCCCCCGACTCAGACCCCTCCCAGACAGTCCTATCAAAATTTTAGTTTGGGAATTAATTTTTTTGCTACAAAACCATTTATGTTCCTTTTTACCATTTTAATTGAAAACAATCACAGTAAGGTACTTAATTGTTACCCAACAAATGATTTGATATTGAAATAAAATTAACCTTCAATCTTTTATTTTATTCCTGACATGGGTGCACTTTTATCAATCTCACTGTCACACATGCGTGGCGTTTTTAAGAGAAGTCATACATCTAATCTATATCTCTACTGGTGCATGGCCTTTAAAATGTGCCCTCCCCCTCCTCCCTCTTCTACTCTCCCCCTCACCCCTCACTTTCACCCCCGCCTGCCTCCTCTATTCTCCCCCTTGCCCCTCACTATCTCCACCACCTCCCTCCTCTATTCTCCCCCTCGCTCACTTTCACCCCGCCTGCCTCCTCTATTCTCCCCCTCGCTCACTTTCACCCCCACCTGCCTCCTCTATTCTCCCCCTCGCTCACTTTCACCCCCACCTGCCTCCTCTATTCTCCCCTCGCCCTCACTATCTCCACCACCTCCCTCCTCTACTCTCCCCTCGCCTCACTTTCACCCCCGCCTGCATCCTCTATTCTCCCCCTCGCCCCTCACTATCTCCACCACCTCCCTCCTCTACCTCCCTCCTCTACTTTACCCTGTTCAATTGGCCCCTCCTACTCTCTATATGTATGTGTGTGTGTGTGTGTGTGTGTGTGTGTGTGTGTGTGTGTGTGTGTGTGTGTGTGTGTGTGTGTGTGTGTGTGTGTGTGTGTGTGTGTGTGTGATTGTGAGAGACAGAAATACACATTTTAGTTCTGTATGCTTGAACATCTGTGACTGAGTGTGTGTGCTTATGCGTGCATGCGTGTGTGCATGCGTGTCTGTGTGTTTGTGTGGGCAGTGATGACAGAGGCAGAGGGTGGCTATGGTCATGCACATTGATAGGTCACACTGAGTGGTCGGCTGACCTCCCCTGGTCTATTGAAGGGTCAGAGGTCAAGATTTACCTCCCTGAGGGGCTCTCTTACTCTACACTTCACTGACCACCCACAATGGACCGTCCAATACCATCTCTCTGTTCAATAATAGTAACATTTCTACAGTGCCATGACAATTGCGTTTAGGAGATCTAAATTGAGAGACAGACAGATGTGTGCACAATGAGAGATAACTAGATTTAGAGAACAAAGCATTATAACAGTAGTATTTAGAGTAGGATAATGTAATACAGTACCTAATCCTTTCAATGCTCCCCCCTTTCAATTTAACAATACAATTTCATATTGTATTAGGATCACAACAAAACATCAGATTCTCTCTCCAAAGCCCAACAACTCTCCTTATTAAGTTATCTGACTAAAAACTCAAATTGGATGTTTAAAATTCTCCCTGGCCATCCCTACATGACTCTGCACAAAGAAACCCAAGACAACACCTAAGATCCCACCCCCACTCCGTCAATACCGAATGAGAGCATTGTGTCAACTTCCCATTCTGTGCACAACGGTGGCAGGTAGCCTAGCAGTTAAGAGCACTGGGCCAGTAATTAAAAGGTTGCTAGTCCGAGTCCCTGATCTGACAAGGTGGAAAATCTGTTGCTCTGCTCTTGAGCAAGGCACTTAATGTTAATTGTATCAATCATGGCTGATCCCTGGCTGTGACCCCACTCTCAGGGAGATTACATTTGACAGATTACCCACTTGTACATGCAGTGTAACAGACCAAATATGTGACCATTCGGTCTTATGTAGCAACATTTTTCAATATGTTTTTTTACATTGGATAAAAGTACAGACCTATAAAATGGTATATCATACACTACAGTTGAGGAACAATGGGAAAGTAGTTCTGCTTTGAAAATGTATAAACTTGTAACCCTACTTTTGAGAAAATGGCCTTTGAATATTTTGGTACCTACTGGATAGGTCTTCTTTATCTACACCCATTCAGCATCGTCCACACCCTCTTAAGCCTTAGCCCCACCCATCTAATTATAGAGAATTTGTGAACTTGGACACTGTCTCGTTAGCCTAACGTTATATCCTAATTTGACTTTGGTGCAGGTCATGTTGTTCTTCTCATTACCGTCTCTGGTAAACAAACACTAGTTTGTCACATGCACATGATACAGAAGGTGTAAACGGTCATTGAAATGGTTACTTGGATAGTGGAATCTTTTGTTTAGACATGTAGCTAGCTATCTAGCTAGCTAAACAATGAACTCATAACGTCACTACCCTGCATGAATCTACAGGTAGCTAAATGCTAACCAACTAGGTTCAATGTTAGCTAGATAGATAACATTAGGCTATAACTAGCAATGCAAAAGGCTCTAAAATAGGAATTATATTACTACACATAGCGAGCCTGCCAGCTAATGTTAGCTAGCTAGCTAACAGTATGCTTTAACTTGTAATAAAATCAATCTTCTGTCAAAATTAGAAACGTATACTATCTGAAAACGTAGCTAGCGAGACTCTCTTACCCGTATACATGGATGAACGCTTCTCCCTCTCTCTGTCAAGGCTGCCTTTAACTTGAAAATGTAATCTGGAGACAGGTGTTTTATGCAACAGCCTTCTGTGTTCTCTTTTTGACTCCCTCCGCATTTGGAATCTAACGGCAGAATTTTCTCCATCTCATTAAGTATCATACTCTGCGTCCACACCACTGATTTCAAAACTCTGTCCTCCAGAAAGTAGAGAGCTATCTTTAAAAAAAAATCTGTATTAGAAGAAATGACCTACATATACTGAGCAGCTCATCATAGATAGAAGCGGGCTACATGGCAGACCAATCCAACGTCATCTTTTGGCATGTCCAGCCCATCCATTATCTCAGCCAATCATGGAAGGTTCCTGTCTTTATCCATGGCTAAACCAACTAGGCTCAAAATTGTATAATTATATTCATATTTACAGATGGCATACACTTTTGTTATTAAGACACATTAAAGTTCACATGTTCCAGAAGGCATTTCTGCCCAAAAATGAATAAAAAAGAAGAAGAATAATAGACACGTTGAAATGCCTCTCATGTGAAGTAGTGACGCTCGACATAGAACTAGTTTCCTGAAACCAGTCACATATGAGCTTGACCTTTCTACTAACTCCCACATGCCTCACTAACACAATTGGAGCATTGCATTGTGGGAGACACATTCACAGGGCAGGGACCTCAGGCCTGGGTTTTGTTTTCACGACTACAACAACATGACAATGTGCTTACTTGTTCTATTTCCTCTGAGTTTCCTTTCTAAATGTATTTCCAATAAAACCACCCATCACTGTTCATCAACAGAGTAGAGCAGCAATGCATAGCAATGTGTGGTTGTGAAGATGTTACTATGAAGAAACTGTGTTGTGAGAAAAACTAGGGGTGCATGTGGGTATGCGGACAGATCTATTACTGAAAACTCTTGTACTTTAGTAATATCTATACACCAACAAAGATAGTGAAGTGAATTGAATTGTGTTTTCCACACATCCCAAATCCTGAAGCTATACAGAACATTCACCCAGCTTCTCTCTACCCTTGTTCTCCCATTCCCTCTCTTAGACCTTTTGAGTGTGTGCTTGAATAAGTGTATAACATTACTCCCTTAACATATGAGTGGGCCAGGGTTATACAGTGCATTCGGAAAGTATTCAGACCCTTTGACTTTTCAAAATGTTAAAAAGAGACAGACTCATTCTAAAATTAATTTAAAAACACACAATACCCATAATGACAAAGTGAAATTTTGCTAATTAAAAGTAAGTATAAGTATTCAGACATTTTGCCAAGAGAGTCAAAATTGAGCTCTGTTTCCATTGATTATCCTTGAGATGTTTCTACAACTTGATTGGAATCCACCTGTGGTGAATTCAACTGATTGGACATGATTTGGAAAGGCACACACCTGTCTATATAAGGTCCCACAGTTGACAGCGCATATCAAAGCAAAAATCAAGCCATGAGGTCGAAGAAATTGTCCATAGAGCTCTGAGACAGGATTGTGTCGAGGCACAGATCTGGGGAAGGGTACCAAAAACTGTCTGCAAAATTGAAGGTCGCCAAGAATATAGTGGCCTCTATCATTCTTAAAACTTGTTAGGGAGTGGCAGCTGAGGGGTCGGTTTTGGAGAGCCTGGCGTGCCCAAAGTAAAATGCCTCCCATTCAGGCCCAGAAAATAGGATATGCACATATTTGGTACCATTGGATGGGAAACACTCTGAATTTTCCAAAACTGTTAACCATTTGTCTGTGAGTAAAACAGAACGCATATAGCAGGCGAAACCCAGAGGAATTTCTGTCCTGGAAAAAGTGATTTTGACACATTGCTCATTTGGGCACCCCTCCCTCATGAAAATGACCATATAAGGGCATATGAATGCAGTACCCATCGCTTCCTTTAGATGTCAACAGTCTCGAGACAGTGTTTTTTTTCATTTTGGATGAATAAGACCAGAGAAGAAGAGCAAACAAGGAAGTCACTCTGTCATGTAAACAGAATAGAACGCACGCTCCCGTGAAGTCACGCAGTGTCTTTTTTACCGTCTTTATCGATCAGTTTATATTCCTGTTGATTTATAATAGTAAATATACGTAAAAGTGTTCCTAAAGATACATTTAAAACTATGTTTGATTGTTCTTGGACAAGTTTATAGGTATAAGATGAACGAGTTCAAGCGCCACGCTTTAATGGAGTAGTGGAAGCTGTCGCTTCTGATTATAACGCCACAACCAAATGGAGGATTTATGGATAATGTAACAGACGAGACTCCCACGGTTCCTCCTGCTCACCACCAGAGGGAACCTCTCCTGAATATTAAGCCCTGATCCTCAACTCCCACATACCTGGCTCCAATCACTGCGTTGCACCTGTCTCCCATTAATAGACTATTTAGGCTCTCTCTCCCTTTCTCTCTTGCGTAAGTCTTGTTATCCCTGGTGATCATTTCTGAGCGCTTTCTCCGTGTCTGTCATATCGTGGTTATACTCTGGACTGTTTTCCTTTTTGATTCTTGCTGCCTGCCCTGGACTATATTCTTTACTGGACTGTATTTTGTAAGCTTGCTGCCTGCCCTGACCTAATGCCTGTACCCGGATTACGATTTGCCTTATCCCTGCTGTTGTGTTTGCTGCGATTGACCCTGTTCGCATTTACCAAGATTGTAATAAACTGCAAATGGATCCTCACTCTCATGGTGCTTCATTACAGAAGACTTCGCCACTTCGCGATCCAGCAGCTCTGGTCCAAATGTCCACGGAGATCTCCACTACAAACCAGCTCAGCTGCTCATCAACAGCAGCTAACCCATCTAACTACGGTAACGGAGGAACTCGTCCGACGCCAGAGGTTGCAGATGTCGCTCCTGAACTCAGCCCTCCTCAGCCGAACGCAAGTATGGGCACCTCTCCACCACCGCACCCACAGTTAACCCACGCCTGGCTCTCCCTGAGAAGTTTGACGGTAACCCCACTAAGAGTAAGGGATTTCTACCGCAATGTTCATTATTTATTGATCAACAACCAGCCGATGTATGTCACTGACGCCAGCAAGATTTCCCTGGTATGTTCTCTCCTCACTGGCAGTGCGTTAGAGTGGGTAACGGCGGTTTGGAGAGAGGATGGCACGGCTTTTCCATCGCTCGTGCCTTTCTTCAACGCTTCCGGGAAGTATTTGAACACCGGAGGAGGCATGAGAGCTGGTGACCGATCACTGCGCTGGAACCAGGGCAGGAATACTGCAGCAGAATATGCCTTGACATTTCGCACTCTGGCAGCTCAAACCGACTGGGTTGAGAGCACGCTTAAACTGCTCTTTCGCAAGGGACTCAGTTTGGAATTACAGTCTGAACTGGCCTGCCGAGATGAAGGGGAGATCGCTGAATCAGTTCATCGAACTCACCATACAGATTGACAATCTGATTGATCACGGCGCCCACTCAGAACGGGACCCACCAGCACACAATGTCCCGTGACTCTTCCTCCAACCCGAACCCATGCAGCTCGGATATACTCTACCTGACTCCGGGAGGAACGCGGAACGCCGTGATACGCCAACATCTCTGCCTCTATTGTGGTCAACTGGCCATCTAAGGGCGTTTTGCCCACAAGACCACCTCCTCGTAATCCTCTTCGGTGAGTCCTTGTGTTCAAGCACACCACTCCAGTACTTGCATCAAAGTGCCGTATAGTATTATCTCTAGAGGACAATCATAACCACATCAGCACTATTAGACTCCGGAGCAGCCGCAACTTTATGTCTCATGGAGTTTGCCCAACAACAACAATTTCCATTAATCACCTGTGACTCTCAATTGGCAGTGGAGGCGCTAGATGGACGACCTCTCGGCGATGGAGGGTCCTGCACACTACCGTGGACCTTCGACTACAGACCGGTACCCGCCACACGGAGGTAATTCGCCTTTCACGTCATCACATCACCCCATAACCCGGTAATCCTTGGGCTTCCTGGCCACGCAACATAACCCGCTCATCTCATGGAGGGAGGGTCGTATCATCAAATGGGACCCGCTATGCCACTCCAACTGCTTGACTGGCAGCCCTTCACTCTCCATTCAGGCGTTACGGTAAGGACGAGCCAGCTCTTTTCCCCACTACCCATTGAATACTCTGACCTCATCAAGCTTTAGCAAGACCAAGCGATGGAACTACCCTCACCGATCAAGCGATCTGTGCCATCGAGCTACTACCAGGTACAAAGCCACCCAAGGGCCGAATCTTTCCCTATCTCAACCCGAATCAGAAGCCATGAAAACTACATCGAGGAAGAACTATCGAAGGGGTTCATTAGAGCATCGACATCACCTGCAGCCGCTGGCTTCTTCTTTGTTAAAAAAAGAAAGACGGTGGTTTACGCCCCTGTATTGACTACCGTCTCAACGACATCACTGTCAAGTTTCGATATCTCTTACCGCTGGTTCCAGCTGCTCTAGAACAACTCCGCCAAGCCAAGTACTTCTCCAAACTGGACCTCCGCAGCGCTCTACAACCTCATTCGCATCCGGGACGGTGATGAATGGATGACAGCCTTTTCTACCAGCACTGGGCACTATGAGTATCTGGTTATGCCTTTGGCTGTCTAATAGTCCTCCGTGTTTCAATCATTTATCAATGACGCTCTTCGGGACATGCTGAATCGCTGGGTAATTGTATACATTGATGACATTCTCATCTATTCCAACACCTATGAAGAACATGTGCAAAATATGTGAGAACAGTATTGCAACGACTCATAGATCACCAGCTATACGCCAAAGCAGAGAAGTGCGAATTTCACCAGACTTCCACATCTTTTGGGCTACATCATCAGCCAGAGGAGTCGCCATGGACGAGAAGAAGGTCAAGGCCGTTCTAGACTGGCCCCTGCCAGTAACCTAAAGGAGTTACAACGCTTCTTGGGATTTGCTAACTTCTCACGCTTCATCAGGAATTTCAGCCTCGTAGCCGCTTCTCAACCTCTATGACTAAAAGAAACTCATCACACCTCACCTGGTCAATTACAGCACAGGAGGCTTTCGCAGAACTCAAGGCACGTTTCACATCGGCCCCCATCCTCCACCACCCTAATCCTGAACTCCCATTTACAGTTGAGGTGGACGATCTAACACGGGCATTGAGCTATTCTTTCACAGCGGCACGGATCCCCACTCAAGCTCTATCCGTGCGCCTATTATTCCACAAACTTAGTCCAGCCGAGCAGAACTACGACGTCGGAAACCGGGAACTGTTGGCCATGAAAGCAGCTATGGAGGAGTGGCGTCATTGGCTGGAGGAGCTAAACATCCCTTCGTGATTCTAACGGACCACAAGAACCTGGAATACTTGAGGTCTGCCAAGAGACTGAACCCCAGACAAAGCGAGGTGGGCACTCTTCTTCACACGATTTGACTTCACTGTTACCTATCGTCCCGGTTCTAAGAACACCCAAGGCAGACGCATTATCACGCCAACACGACGGTGCAGCGCCCACTGAACCCAAGGAAACCCTGCTTCCTGAGTCGTTAATCGTGGCCTCCGTTCAGTGGGACATCATGACAGAGCTCACCCAAGCCAACTCACAGAGGACTCCTCCGAATGCCCCCTAACAAAACGTTTGTACCTCAGGACCTCTGTCGAAGGTGCTAAAGCAAGTTCACCTGCACTCAGCTCCGGTCATCCGGGGAATCGCGCCACGGTGCACCTGCTTCAGAACAGCTTCTGGTATTAACCTTGGCCAGACACAATAAAGTTCATTAATCCGACTGCACTACCTGTAACACAAATAAACATCTCAGACAACTACCATCGGGCCTACTGCAACCACTACCAGTTCCCCACCGACCATGGTCCCATCTCGCCATAGACTTCATTACCGATCTCCCCAAGTCCAATGGGAATACCACAATACCACTGTCATAGATCGCTTCTCCAAGGCTTGCCGGTTGATTCCACTTCCCAAACTGCCTACAGCATTGGAAACTGTCGAACTCATGTGCAACCTGGTGTTCCGCCTATGGCCTGCCAGAGGACATCGTGTCGGACCGAGGCCCCAATTCACATCCAGAGTATGGTCAGCATTCTTCCAACAACTCAACATCAACATCAGCCTTACTTCAGGGTATCACCCGCAATCTAACGGTCAAACAGAACGCCTCAATCAAAGAGATCACCCGGTTTCTCAGATCCTACTGTCATCAGAACCAAGCAGACTGGAGTCGATTCCTCATGTGGCGGAGTATGCACAGAACTCACTCCAGAAACCCTCCACCGGTTTAACCCCATTCCAGTGTGTAATGGGCTTCCAACCTCCCCTGTTTCCATGGTCAGGGGAACCCACCGAGGTACCCTCTGTCAATGACTGGCTCCAGAGAAGCGAGGACATCTGGAGTCAGGCCCATACCCACTTACTACATGCAGTCAGGAGACAGAGGTTGCAGGCCAATCGCCACCGCCCCAACCCCCCGAATATACCCAGGTCAATGGGTCTGGCTATCCACTGAGACCTACGCCAAACTCCCTGCAAGAAACTCAGTCCCAGGTATGTGGGTCCCTTCCAAATAATCAAACAAATCACACCAGTTTCCTTCCGCTTGGCATTACCCGCTAATTACCGTGATCTCTCCTACTTTCCATGTATCTCTTCTCAAACCCGCTGGTGGTCCGAAAGAGCGGAGGAGGAGGAGCAGACCAGGGGAGCAGGCCCCCACCCATCTTGGTGGACGGCGAGAGGTATATCGGCCGAGATCTACTGATTCCAGACGCCGGGCAGGCTCCTCCAATATCTGGTAGACTGGGAGGGGTAATGGACCGGAGGAGCGATCCTGGGTTAATGCAGAAGACATACTGACCCCGCACTCATGACTGAGTTCCATAGGACGCACTCCGGAGAAACCGGCCCCCGACCTCGAGGAAGACTCCCGGGCGCTGCCGCTCTTCGCCAGGAGCCGCTCCACAGGGGGCTCTGTAACAGACGAGACTCCCACGGTTCCTCCTGCTCACCACCAGAGGGAACCTCTCCTGAATATTAAGCCCTGATCCTCAACTCCCACATACCTGGCTCCAATCACCGCTGCACCTGTCTCCCCCATTAATAGACTATTTAGGCTCTCTCTCCCTTTCTCTCTTTGCGAGTCTTGTTATCCTGGTGATCATTTCTGAGCCGCTCTCCGTGTCTGTCATATCGTGGTTATACTCTGGACTGTTTTCCTTTTGATTCTTGCTGCCTGCCCTGGACTATATTCTTTACTGGACTGTATTTTGTAAGCTTGCTGCCTGCCCTGACCTAATGCCTGTACCCGGATTACGATTTGCCTTTATCCCTGCTGTTGTGTTTGCTGGCGATTGACCCTGTTCGTACGACCAAGATTGTAATAAAACTGCAAATGGATCCTCACTCTCATGGTGCTTCATTACAGATAAAATACATTACTTTTTCTAACAAAAGAACCATGGATTGTCTTCGTTGGACACTTAGGATGACCTCAGCAGAAGTTCTTCAACAGGTAATTGATTTGTTTTTGCTGTGAAATGTGTTATGTGTGTGCCATGATGGCTAATCGATACATGGCTATGGGAAAAATATGTGAGGTGCTACTCTCAAACAATCAAATGTGCTGCTTTCGCCGTGAAGCCGTTTTGAAATCTGACAACGCTGTGATATTGCCAAGAAACAGAGCTTTTGATGAGTATGGAACACTTGTATATTGGTGGATGTTTAATAATTCAACTTTTGGATTTTGAATTTGGCGCCTTACATTTTACCTGGTAGTGTCGGGAGGAGCCCGCTAGCGCCCCAGTGATCCCTGAGAAGTTTAATGGAAGAAGTTTGGAACCACCAAGAAGCTGGTTGCCCAGGCAAAACTGAGCAATCGGGGGAGAAGGGCCTTGGTCAGCAAGGTGACCAAGAATATGATGGTCACTCTGACAGAGCTCCTCTGTGGAGATGGGAGAACCTTCTCAAAGGACAACCATCTCTGCAGCAAAATGTATGTATGGTAGAGTGGCAAGACGGAAGCCATTCCTCAGTAAAATGCACATGACAGCCCTCTTGGATTTTGACAAAAGGCACCTAAAGACTCCCAGACAATGAGAAACAACATTGGTCTGATGGTCTGATGAAACCAACATTGAACTCTTTGGCCTGAATGCCAAACATCACATATGGAGGAAACCTGGCACCATCCCTACGGTGAAGCATGGTGGTGGCAACATCAAGCTGCAGAGATGTTTTTCAACGGTAGGGACTGGGAGACTAGTCAAGATAGAGGAAAAGCATGAACAGAGCAAAATACAGAGAGATCCTTAATAAAAACCTACTCCAGAGTGCTCAGGTCCTCAGACTTGTGACGTGGTAAGGTTGGACACAGGTGCAGAGAAGAAATCAGATGAGTAATCAGTGGTTAAGGTTAACCATAATACTTTACTGAGAAATGGTAGCTGTAGAATCACAGTACACTTGAAAAAACAACAAACACAAGGCTCGAAAACAAATGCAGGAGTTTTCGGTAAACCATTCAAGATTCTGCAAAGGACCACAGAAACACAATCATTAAATAATAAGACACACCTAAGTCCAATGAAAGTCTATAGGGTTGTCTCTGCTGCCCTCTGGTGCCAGGAGAAACCAAGTACCTCCCCCCTCTAGGAGCGGCTCCAGCCGTGGAGCCATGACGACCACCACGTAGTTGTTTGAAGTCTCTTACAAACCCGGATCCAGAATGTCCCGGGAAGGCACTCACGCCCGGTCCTTGGGACCGTAGCACTCCCAGTCCACCAGGTACTGCAGGGTCCCTCGGATCCGACGAGCCTCCAACAGACACCAGACCATGTAGGCCTGGGCGGCCATCCACAAGTCGAGGGGGCATAGGAGCAGGTGTGACTCAGGATCTTGAATAATCCTTTGTATCGAGGAGCGAACTTCAGCGAGTCCACCTTTAAGGGAAGATCACAGGTGGACAGCCACACCGTTGACCCGGTCGGAAGAGCCGAAGAGGTCTTCGATGCCGGATTGCCTGATTTTGATGTCGGGCAGAGGTGTGGAGCAAGAAGGATTGTGCTCTGATCAAGGTGTAGCGACATCGTCGAATGAACGCCTCGGCTGATGGCACCCCTGCTTCGGCCTCTTGTTCAGGAAACATGGGGAGTCAAACCTGAACTGACACTGAAACAGTGGATGAGTTTGGCGGTGTGTTACGAACATGCTCTGCCCAGACGAGGAACTTGCTGCAGTTGCTGGGCTGAGTAGAGACAAGTAGAGTAGAGACGAAGCAGCGGAGGAACTTCTCCAGCTCCTGGTTGGCCCGCTCAGTTTGCCCATTTGTTCTCGGGTCTGGGCTTGTTGGACCGTGATCTCAATACTCCATATCACAGGGGCCACAATGCGTGAGCTGGTGATGATGGGCTCCGGATCCCTCTCTTCATTAGAGACATTGTGTTGGGGGGACAGGGAGTCTGCCTTATGATTATTGGATCCCGGGCGATAGACTAGTGTGAATTCGAACCTGTTAAAAAACAGAGCCCACCTAGCATGGCGAGTGTTCAACCTCTTGGCTTCTTGAATAGAGACCAAGTTCTTGTGGTCCGTCCAGATCACGGAAGGATGAGGTGCCCCCTCCAACCAGTGTCTCCACCCCTCAAGAGCCCACTTAACTGCCAAGAGCTCCCGGTTGCCTACATCATAGTTGCGTTCTGCTGGTGAGAACTGCTTGGAGAGAAAGGCGCATGGGTGCAGTGTCCTCCTCGTTCCGCTGTGAAAGGACTGCCCCTGCTCCGGTGTTTGAGGCTTACACCTCCACCACGACGGGATGAGTCAGATCAGGATCAGGATGGGTCCAGAGGTGAAATGTCCCTTGAGCTCCATTAACTTGTTAGGGAGTGGCAGCTGAGGGGTCGGTTTTGGAGAGCCTGGCGTGCCCAAAGTAAAATGCCTCCCATTCAGGCCCAGAAAATAGGATATGCACATAGTTAGTACCATTGGATAGGAAACACTCTGAATTTTCCAAAACTGTTAACCATTTGTCTGTGAGTAAAACAGAACGCATATAGCAGGCGAAACCCCGAGGAATTTCTGTCCTGGAAAAAGTGATTTTGACACATTGCTCATTTGGGAACCCCTCCCTCATGAAAATGACCATATAAGGGAATATGAATGCAGTACCCATCGCTTCCTTTAGATGTCAACAGTCTCGAGACAGTGTAAATTTTCAATTTTGATGCTTTAGACCAGAGAAGAAGAGCAAACCAGGAAGTGACCTTTTCATGTAAACAGTACCCAGCGCGCGCTCCCGACAAGGCGCGCAGTGTCTTTTTTACCATCTTTATCGATCAGTTTATATTCCGGTTGATTTATAATAGTAAATATACGTAAAAATGTTCCTAAAGATACATTTAAAACTATGTTTGATTGTTCTTGGACAAGTGTTTCATAGTCATCAAAAGCTCTGCTTCTTGGCAATATCACAGCGTTGTCAGATTTCAAAAAGGCTTTACAGCGAAAGCACCACATTTGATTGTTTGAGGGTAGCACCTAACATATTTTTTCCATTACCATAATTTCATAAACCTCCACGGTTCACACATAACACATTTCACAGCGAAAACAAATCAATTACTTCTGCTGAGGGCTTCCCAAGTGTCCAACAAAGACAATCCATGGTTCTTTTGTTAGAAAAAGTAATGTATTATATCCATAAATCTCTGTTTGGTTGGCACGTTATAATGAGAAAATAGAGCCTCCAATCGTCCATTGAAACGTGAAGAGAACTCGTTCAACTTATACCTATAAACTTGTCCAAGAACAATCAAAATTCATTTTAAATGTATCCTTAGGAACACTTTTCTGTATAAATAGCATAATATTTCAACCGGAATATAAACTGGGTGATAAGAAAGGAAAAAAACTAAGAACGTGCCTGGCGGGAGCACGCGTTGTCTTGTAAAGGACATCTATGGGGACACTTCCTGATTCCTCTTCTTCTCTGCTCTAAAAGCATCTAAAATTAATCTGAACACTTTCTTGAGACTGTTGACATCCAGAGGAGGCGATAGGTACTGCATGCATATGCCCTTATATGGGCATTTTCATAAGGGAGGGGTTCCCAATGAGACACTCTGTCAAAACCACTTTTTCTAGGACAGAAATTCCTCTGGGTTTCACCTGACATATCCGTTCTGTTTTACTCACAGACAAAATTAACACTTTTAGAAAATCCAGAGTGTTTCCTATCCAATGGTACTAAATATGTGCATATCCTATTTTCTGGGCCTGAATGGGAGGCATTTTACTTTGGACACGCCAGGCTCTCCAAAACCGTCACCTCGTGCGCTGCTCCCAAAGAAGTTAATGCCCTGTCAGCCTCAGGGGTCCAGCAAAAACGGTTCTGGGACTTGTGGGTTAAAACAATGAGATGCACTGCCATCTCACTAAAGTTGCATATAAAACGGCTGTAAAACTTGGCGAACCTAATGAATCGCTGGACCTGCTTGAGTGAGGTGGGACGGGGACAGTCGGCGACTCAATCTTTACGGGGTCCATTTGGATGCCTGCAGTAGAGATAATGTGACCCAGGAAGAAAACTTGGGATATGTGGAGCTCACACTTCTCTATCTTGACATACAGTTGACTCTGCAAGAGGCGTCTCAGGACTTGGCGGACGTGCAGCATGTGTTCCGGAAGGGTATTGGAGAACATAAGGATGTCATTGACCAATGCTTGAAAGACTGCCGGTTAGTTGGAAAGTCCGAAGGACTTGACTAAATACTCATAGTGGCCACTAGGGGTGTTTAAGGCAGTCTTCCACTCATCTCCATCCCTGATTCTCACCAGATTGTAAGATTTGCAGAGGTCCAGTTTGGTGAAGAATTGGGTCCCTTAGACCAACTCCAATGCGGAGGACATCAGTGCTAGGGGGTAATGATTCTTGGTTGTAATCTGGTTCAGCCCTTTGTAGTCGATGCAGGGATGCAGGCCTTCATCCTTCTTACCTGCGAAGAAGAAGTCTGCACCAGCAGGGGATGTAGGGGGTGCAAATGAAACCTGCCTCCAGCGACTCCCATATGTAATTGTCTGTGACTGCTGCTTTAGGGGTTGAGAGGGAGTACAGATGACCCCGGGGAGATGTGGAGCCGGGTAGGAGTTCTATGGAACAGTTGGAAGGATGATGAGGGGGAAGGTTGGCGGCCTGCCTCTTATTGATGGCCTCCCAGAGGTCAAAGTATTCGGGAGGGAGAATGGAAAAGACTTGGTCTTCAAGGGATGCTGGAGGACACTGCAAGTCTCTTGGTGGAGGGCTTAGACATTTAGTCTGCCAGTCCTTACCCCAGTCTAGTAGGTGTCCTGTGGACCAGGAAACTAGTGGGCTATGTAGCGCTAGCCAGGGGTACCCTAGGATAAGGGGGTTCTCGGGAGCAGTGATCAACAGAAAAATAAGAGTCTCAGAGTGGTTCACCCCAACCTGCAGTAGCATGGGCTTGGTCTGATATTCCACCTGACAGGAGCCAATGGGGCATCCATCGAGGGCTTGAATCTGAAGAGGAATGGGACATTTCATGCAGGGGATCTGTAACTCTCCGGCGAAGTCTTAACTCTGCCGCCCCAGAGTCCACAAAGGCTTGAATCTGGTGCTGACGGTTGTCCCAGTGGAGGGTTGCGGATAATAACAGACGGGAACTGGGTAGCCGGGAGGTAAATGCACAGCTTGTCAGGGTCTCCCTCTGTCCTGGCGAGCCCTGGCGTTTCCCATCAGCTCTGGGCAGATAGCATGGAGATGGCCAAGAGCTCTACTGTAGAGGCAGCAGCCTTCACGCATGCTGTGATCGGTGGGCTTGTGGTGCTCAGGAAACCGGAATGCTGGTATGGTGTCAAATGGGCGCTGTCTTACCCGTTCCTGGATGCGGTTGTCAATCCTGATTGCCAGCGTTAACAGGGACTCGAGGTCCTCTCCCATTTGTTGTGATACCCGTTAATCTTTGATCCTGGTGGAAAGCGGTAACCAGTGCCTCCATATTCCACCCATTCTCGGCGGCAAGGATGCAGAACTCAATGGCGAAGTCAGCCACTGGTCTGGCCCCTTGACGGAGGATGAACAGTTGGCTGGCCGCTTCTCGCCCGCCGACTGGGTGGTCAAAGACTCGTCGCAGTGAAGGCTACTATGGATCTGCAAGATGGTGGCTGCTGTTCCCACACCGCCGTTGCCCACGCCAGGGCCTTGGCCGGGAGTAGAGAGATGATGTAGGCGATCATGGCCAGATTGGTGTGGAATGAGGAGGACTGTAGCTCGAACACCAGAGAACACTGAATGAGGAATCCCTTGCATCATCCCGGGTGGCTGTTATACCGCTCAGGGGCTGTGATCTTGGGTTCCCGGTGCAGGTTCCCTGGAGGAACCACGACAACGTATGTAGCATTGGGCGATGAGACCTGGGCATTGGCTCCTCCTGGGTTGGGTGCATGCCGTGGTTGGAGGGACTCGGCAAGTGCCCGAAGGGTCCCAGAGTTTTGGGAGAGCTGTTGTTGCTGCCGTCCTAATAGTGCTCCTCGGTGGGCTACCACATTCCGGATCTGGATGAGCTCTGCTGGGTCCATGTTCTGGCAGAAGCTTGCTTTGACGTGATAAGGTTGGACCCAGGTGCAGAGAAGAGACCAGATGAGGAATCAGTGGTTAAGGATCAACATAAGACTTTACTGAGAAATGGTAGCCACGGGATCACAGTACACTTGAAAAAAGTGTAGTCTCGAAAACTCATTCAGGAGACGAACGCACATGCTAACCAATTTAAGCTTCTGCAAAGGACCACAGAAAACAGGGGCGAAGATTTACCTTCCAACAGGACAACGACACTAAGCACAGCCAAGACAATGCAGGAGTGGCTCTGAATGTCCTAGAGTGGCCCAGCCAAAGCCCGGACTTGAACCAGATCGAACATCTCAGGAGAGACCTGAAAATAACTGTAATCACTACCAAAGGTGCTTCAACAAAGTATTGAGTAAAGGGTCTGAATATTTTTTGTTTGTTTTACATTTGCTAACATTTCTGAAAACCTGTTTTTGCTTTGTCACTATGGGGTATTGTGTGTAGATATATTTTCAGAATAAGGCTGTAACATAACAAAATGTGGATAAAGTCAAGAGGTCTGTATACTTTCAGAATCACTGTAGTTCAAGAGATTGAACGTGATCAAACTTATTGTATTGTACTAATTGGAATTCATAAAATATTACACGAATTTCAGGATTATATTACATTTTTTGCAGGACGTAACATATCATACGAAACTGATGAATTTTTACACAATTGTGCACAACTTTCTTTTGCTCTCTCTCCATCTCTTAGTTATTCCTCTCTCTTCTGCTGTAGTGGAAAACAACATCTGTCTCTCTCCCCTAATAATTCTTCTTAATGCCTTACCCAATGAGTGGAAGAGGAGGAGAAGGGAAAGAGAAGGGGTGAGAGAGAAGAGGAGAGAGAGATACAGAGAATGAGAGAATGACAGAAGGAGAGAGTAAAGAGTGGGAGAGAAGAGGAGAGATACTGAGAATGAGAGAATGACAGAAGGAGAGAAAAAGAGCATGGCAGCATGCGAAGTCAGATCAGACCCCCAACGCATATCCCATATGTTTTCCCAACAGATTTCCTCCTGAACACTTTCCATAGTTTCCATCAGTGCTGTCAAAGATGGCTTGCTCTGGCAACTGACCCCTTATAGCCTCTCCCTGTCTCTCCCCTCATCTCCCTGTCCTAAATGTAGGATGAAATAAGAGCCTGTCACTTTGAGGAATCACTGGCCTGCCTCTTTGGGACAGACTCAAAAGATGACACATCCATTTAGCATTGAGATGTCCCCATGCCTGTCGCCATGCAGCTGACATGGAGGGGCGGATGACAGCCAAGTAGCTCTCACAGTCTCACTTCAGAATTAAACGTTCATCCATGTTTCTCAAACGTCAAATTACAAAGTTGTTACAAACGTCACAAGCGTTTAGGGTTAAGTTTAAGCATTTACTGCGAATGTTAAGGTTAAGCATTAACTCTGAATGGTTAAGGTAAGGGTTAAGGTTTAGGATAGGCTTAAAAACAAAAATCTCCATTGCTGGATTTTAACTTGCAACCTTTGGAATCAGAGGCAGATGCGTATGCCCCTGCACCATCCCCAAGCAAAACCAAAACCTACTTGAAGGTAAAGGTGCACACTGTTACCCCTAACATCCGATTTCCACGTCATCTCCAGACATCCTTAGACATGGATGGCGATTGAATACAGACTTGTTACACAGGTGACCTGGTTGTGACAGCAGCCAAAACATCAGCGGCCCCATAACTCTGGGAGGGGAAGAGGAGGAGAAATGAGACGTGTCTCTTGCTGCCCTGGGTGGCTATTCTCCATATCTAAGAGACAAGGAGCTAATAGAAAAGACAAGACTGGGAAGTTACTCCATTGTACCTGCATGGAAATATAGATGGGATAGGACGTTGAGGTTTGAATGAATTACCCTTTACAGTTGTTATAAAATGTGTACTCCCTTTAGGTTAGGTCACTCAGCATGCATTGAAATACAATTTTTCCCTATTCTTTCAGTGCTATACTGGGTATAGTTCTTTGTGAGAATTTTTGTTTAGTTTAGTTTATTTATTCGACCATTTAAAAAAACAAGCACACATAAAACTTTAAAAAGCCATACATGAGTAAAATCATTGAGGAATACACATAGTAAAGTCTGGGACTTATTTCCATTGTGGTCCTCAAGGAGAGGGCTCTTATCCAAGTGCCATCATTAGAGACGGATTCTATCTGATTCTAAAGAGTGGCATAGACATCCAAAAGGTCCCAGTTCAGCATCAGTGGGTCGATTGTCATTCAAAACAATTGACTCCTACAAAACAAATCACAAACATCTTGTCTAAAGGATCCAATAGCAGGCTTCTCTCTGGAGAGGCTTCATGAAAGCCCCAATCGGTCTGTTGTTTCTAAAATACCTCTTGTAGTTTCAGCATGCCAGTTCTGTACTTGTCACTTTCTCCACACAGAGTATGTGTTACCCACTGAATTGCCGTGGTCCCCATGTGCTATTCTGGGATGTTATAACTAAGCTAAACTGACAGGGCTGGTGTTGACCCCTTTCCCCCCACACACACACAGAGTATGCATAAACGCATTATCTAACACACACACAAGCGTGCATGCGCACATGCGCACACACACACAATGATCCCTCCTGTAAGTGCTATAATATGATCAACTGCAGCACAGGGTCTTATGTAGCTGAGGAGAAGTGTCTTTGTAAATGGAGTTTTAAAGTTTCCCTGGTGAAGTTGAGTGTATTACATCATATCCTGAGTTTTTATGTCATGCTCTATTTTATCTGTGAGTTGACAGACACTGTCCTTGATGGTTACTTTGCTACGGCACATGAGTGGAAAGAGACAGACATGGTGAGAGCGAGAGAGAGAGAGAGCGAGAGAGAGAGAGAGCGAGAGAGAGAGCAGAATAAATGAGTTAGAAAAAGAGAGAATGCGACAGTTCAGCAGGTGGAAGAGCAGTGACCAAGGGGGAGAGAGTCTGTGCCTGCATTTTCCACCTGCCTGCCTTGGTGACAGCACATCTTCCTGAGCCCTGACAGGCCGGGATATAGAGCTCCAAGCTACCACACACATATGCAGACACACACGCTGGGTACATTGACTGCAGTACAAAACCTAGGAGGCTCGTGGATGTCACCCCCTTCTGTAGACTTACACAGTAAATATGAACATCCAGAGGACGTCCTCCAACCTATCAGAGTTCTTGCAGCATGAACTGGCATGTTGTCTACCCAATCACAGGATCAGAGAATGAATCTAGTACTGAAACTATAAGCTACAGCTAGCTAGCACTGCAGTGCTTAACATGTGGTGAGTAGTTGACTCAAAGAGAAAGACAATAGTTGAACAGTTTTTAACAAATTAATTTCTTCCAAAAATGAAGGAGAAGCAAGGGGCTCCCGTTTGCAACTATTGTACTAATGATTACACCCTAGAGCAGTTAGATGCAGGCAAGATTGTGCAAAGCGGTATTGAATGTGTCACTATCTGTCACCTTGATTACTTAAATTTCTCTCGCCCTGTTGTAGCAATCTCATGCTGGGTACAGGGAAAAGTTGAGCATCATGTAGTAGCCTAAACCTACTGATGTTACATTGAGCTGGGTGAATGGAATATGAATGACAGTCATCCAATATGATGTAAAAGAAATAAGGCCATTCTCATGAAAATAAAAATGTTTTTCCTCATCTTCAACAGAACCAACTGCTATTGACCCACACACTGGCATCTATGCATAAACACGTGGGAAACAAATATAAGAGCACACACAAGAGTATACATGCACACGCACACACACACACACACACACATATTTAAGCTGTTAGTGTTTGGTTTGGCAGGTTGGGACAGTCTTATCTGCGTGTTGCAGGGAACAAAGTGTGATCTTCACCTAGCTATCTGTCTCATCCTGGACTTGACATCAGCAGAGACACATTGTGGAGTTCCTTAGGCATTGACATAGGAAGGAAAAATGTTTTTTGGCAGAACAGAAGAGTTTCAGAGAGATGTGCAGAGGTGGGACTGTATAATATAAATAATGTATATAAATAATATATGCCATTTTACGTATTGATGGTAGGTATGCATTATGATTGAGATGAGTGTTGTGACCTCACTGGACATCAACAAGGCATGTGCTTCTGCTGTCTGGCCTGGTGACAGTGTGATACTACAAAGAAAGTTCTGACATTATTCAGTGTTTCCCAAATCTCCTCAGTGTTTTTCCAAATATGCCAAAAGGTGGAACAGGGACCACTGTTGAGTTGCAATACATTTTGGGGATCATAGAAAGGCTCTGGGTCATTACTGGCAATATTGATTTTCATTTATTTCATGAGCTGCAGGAAATTTCCAAAGGTTTTGAGTATATGTCACAAAAAAGCCAAGCTTGGGAACCACTGATTTTCAACAGTTTTCAATTCCATTCAAATTCTAATTTCAAAAGATTCTGTGAGAGAACATCTCAGGTTTGATACGCAGAACAAGACTCAAGGCAAATAAACGGGCGTTATACAAAACATACTATTTTGATCATAAGAAGTTACAGAATTTGCTTGAAAAGCATGCAAATGAGTTTATTTCCAAAATTCTATATACACCAATGTTTCACATTTGTGTTTTTTCATCAGAAATTAATGTTCATGGGTAACTTTGTGTCTGTAAAATATTACTGTTCTCAGATTATTCATAGCTTTTAGATGTGTATTACAATTGGTTGTTTCAAAGCGCTATACATCCATTGTTTAGCTGGAATGGAATGTTCAGATCCTGTATGTTTAACATAAATTCAACACATCATAATTCTAGCCGCATGCAAAAGTGTCTGGTTAGTTAGGTCTATCCAAATAGCACCGTATTCCTTATAAAGTGCACTACTTTTGACCAGAGCCCAGATCTTATATTACTGCAATACTGATGTCACAAATGTATCATTTGTACAGTTCTTTAATAAAAATTACATTATTTGTCACATTTGACTGTGTAAAAGCTTGCAGTGCAATTTTATTCTCTGAGAGTGAGGCGGATTTATCTCGTTTTGCAACAAAATATGATTGTTTGTCTCTTTGATAGGTTTTAAACAAATGCCTGTCATTTAACAACCCCATGCCGTGATTAGATGTGGAAAAAAACAGACCTGTCAAGCTGTGGGTAACTGGTGAAAAGGAGTCAGGCGCAGGAGAGCAGAGATGCGTGGACAAGGTATTTTAATAACGAAGCACCAGTACAAACAATAATACTCAGGTGCAGGAAAATACTGGTCACACGAATAAACGGGCGTTATACAAAACCCGGCAACAAAATAACCAGCCATCAGTAACTGCCTGAACAATCAAACAAACACGCACACGAACATGGGGGAAACAGAGGGTTAAATAATGAACATGTAATTGGGGAATTGAAACCAGGTGTGAAAAAAAACTGAGACAACACAAATGGAAAATGAAAAGTGGATCGGCGATGGCAGAAAGCCGGTGACGCCAACCGCCGAACACCGCCCGAACAAGGAGAGGGACCGACTTTGGCGGAAGTCGTAACAAGACCAATCTCTTTGATAAGTTCTATAAATAAAAAAAGCTAATTTACCAAACTTTCTGTAAAATTAATATATACACTGTAAAAAGTAACTGCCTAACTCATAATTTTTTTTAGTAATGGCTATTCAAACATCTCCAAAGGTCAGTAAACCTCAAATCATCTGTCACGTCCAGGCCTGAGATGACAGGCTGGCGTGTTTTGTTTTGTTTTTGGTGTAGGGTTTTTTATGTTCTAGGTGTTCTATTTCTATGTTGGGGTAATGGTTCCCAATTAGAGGCAGCTGTGTGTCGTTGTCTCTAATTGGGAACCATATATATATTTGGGGTTTTCATTTAGGTTTTGTGGGTGATTGTAAGTTCATAGCTGTGTTTGTCTGTTCAGTTATGTTCTTCGTTACGGTCTTCGTTTGTTGTGTTGTATATTTTCCCAGTTTACGTCCGTTATTAAAATGTATACTGGAAGCATCGCTGCGTCTTGGTCTGTCTGTTTTGAAGATCGTGACAGAATCACCCACCATAAAAGGACCAAGCAGCGAGAGACCCGGGAGTCCTGGACTTGGGGGGAAATATTAGCTGGGAAGGGACCTTGGGGGAAGACGGAGGATTATCGTCACCCCAGGGAGGAAAAGGCGGCGAAAAAGGAGCAGCGCAGGTGTGCGAAGACTGAGCGTGGGAGCTACGAGGATATATATGGAGCATGCGATCCAGAGCGAGAAAAGTTTATTGGAACTCGCCTGGCACGGAAGCCCGAAAGACAGCCCCAAAAAATGTTTTTGTGGACTCAGTACGTCCTGTCCCTGCTCCACGCTCCAAGATCCCTGTTCCACGCTCCAGGGTCCCTGTGCCCGTGGGGAACCCAGCACGTCCTGTTCCTGCTCCCCGCACCAGAGTGCGCGTCACGAGCCCAGTACGGCCGGTTCCCGCTCCCCGCACCAGAGTGCGCGTCCACGAGCCCAGTTCGGCCGGTTCCTGCTCCCCGCACCAGAGTGCCAGTGAGGGTCCCCAGTCCGCACGCCAGTGAGGGTCCCCAGTCCGGGCCGCCAGTGAGGGTCCCCAGCCCGGGCCGCCAGTGAGGGTCCCCAGCCCGGGCCGCCAGTGAGGGTCCCCAGCCCGGGCCGCCAGTGAGGGTCCCCAGCCCGGGCCGCCAGTGAGGGTCTCCAGCCCGGGGCCGCCAGAGAGGGTCCCCAGGCCTGCAAATGGCCCAGGGCCTCCGGTGTGTGACTTCGGACCAGCACGGCCAGCACCGGAGCCGCCACCTGGGACAGAGAAACCCACCCAAGACCCCCATGGACTTTTGGGTGGCGCGGTCGAGTCCGCGCTTTGGGTACTGTCACGCCCAGGCCTGAGATGACAGGCTGGCGGGTTTTGTTTTTGGTGTAGGGTTTTTTATGTTCTAGGTGTTCTATTTCTATGTTGGGGTAATGGTTTTGTGGGTGATTATAAGTTCATAGCTGTGTTTGTCTGTTCAGTTATGTTCTTCGTTACGGTCTTCGTTTGTTGTGTTGTATATTTTCCCAGTTTACGTCCGTTATTAAAATGTATACTGGAAGCATCGCTGCGTCTTGGTCTGTCCGTTTTGAAGATCGTGACATCATCTAAGTGGAACTAACTTAAATGTCAACAACATTGCTTATCAATTAATATTTTTTAGTACAGTTAACAAATATTAGGTTGTTGAGTAAATATAACTTTATTTAGTTGTGTTCTGCTAGTCTAAAGTTAGAGTTTTTACAAGTTATGATTATGTAATATTTTAAAGTCAATCTAACATTTTATAAATACGTTGTTCTTAGTTGATTCTGTTATGTTTTACATCTTTACATAATATAATAAAGTAGCAGTCAGACCAGTGGTGACCTGTCATTCAGGGTTCTGAGCTAAAAATAATAATACATATATATATACACATATTGTCACGATTATCTCTTGGGACAGACCAATGCGCAGCGAAGTATCCAGAGTACATATTTATTAACGACGTGACTTGATGGAACAAAACAATAAACGAAGATCATGACGTTGAACCGAACTAGACAAACTAACTAAACTATGAACAAACACTGTGACAAAAACCTAAACACGATGGCATGAACCTAAACACGATAAACATAACAATAAACAATCATAACATTCATCAATAACCCACAAAACTTAAGTGTAAACCCCAAACATATATATGGTTCCCAATTAGAGGTAATGAGACTCAGCTGCCTCTAATTGGGAACCATTACCCCAACATAGAAATACACACCATAGAACAGAAACCCTACACCAAAACAACACTAAACACTCCAGCCTGAACACTCAGGCCTGGACGTTACACATATACAATGCATTCGGAAAGTATTCAGACACCTTCCCTTTTTCCAAATTTTGTTACGTTACAGCCTTATTCCAAAATGGATAAAAAAAACAATTCCTCATCAATCTACACACAATATCCTATAATGACAAAGCAAAACAGTTTTTTTTATGTTTTAGCAAATTTATAAAATTATAAAAACAGAAATACATTATTTACATAAGTATTCATTAGCTCAGGTGCATCCTGTTCCATTGATCATCCTTGAGATGTTTCTACAACTTGATTGCAGTCCACCTGTGACAAATTCAATTGACTAGACATTATTTGGAAAGGCATGTCAGAGCAAAAACCACATTTGTTTAACTTGTTAGGGAGTGTCAGCTGAGGGGTCGGTTTTGGAGAGCCTGGCGTGCCCAAAGTAAAATGCCTCCCATTCAGGCCCAGAAAATAGGATATGCACATATTTGGTACCATTGGATAGGAAACACTCTGAATTTCCCAAAACTGTTAACCATTTGTCTGTGAGTAAAACAGTACGCATATAGCAGGCGAAACCCTGAGGAATTTCTGTCCTGGAAAAAGTGATTTTGACACATTGCTCATTTGGGAACCCCTCCCTCATGAAAATGACCATATAAGTCAAAGTCACAATTATTAGTCAGTTGTACAACCAAATGCCTTCAACCGAAATGTGTCTTCCGCATTTAACCCAACCCCTCTGAATCAGAGAGGTGCGGGGGGCTGCCTTAATCGACATCCACGTCTTCGGCGCCCGGGGAACAGTGGGTTAACTGCCTTGTTCAGGGTCAGAACGACAGATTTTCTTTCCCTTGTCAGCTCGGGGATTCGAACTTGCAACCCTCCGGTTACAAGTCCAACGCTCTAACCACTAGGCTACCTGCAGTACCCATCGCTTCCTTTAGATGTCAACAGTATGGAGACATTGTAAGTTTTCATTTTGGATGAATAAGACCAGAGAATAAGAGCAAACCAGGAAGGGACTTTTTTATGTAAACAGTACCCAGTGCGCGTTCCCGAGAAGGCGCGCAGTGTCTTTTTTACCGTCGTTATCGATCAGTTTATATTCCGGTTGATTTATAATAGTAAATATACGTAAAAGTGTTCCTAAGGATACATTTAAAACTATGTTTGATTGTTCTTGGACAAGTTTATAGGTATAAGATGAACGAGTTTGCGTCACGTTTCAATGGAGGAGTGGAGGCTGTCGTTTCTGATTATAACGCTACAACCAAATGGAGGATTTATGGATAAAATACATTACTTTTTCTAACAAAAGAACCATGGATTGTCTTCGTTGGACACTTAGGATGACCTCAGCAGAAGTTCTTCAACAGGTAATTGATTTGTTTTCGCTGTGAAATGTGTTATGTGTGTGCCATGATGGCTAATCGATACATGGCTATGGGAAAAATATGTGAGGTGCTACCCTCAAACAATCAAATGTGCTGCTTTGCCGTAAAGCCTTTTTGAAATCTGACAACGCTGTGATATTGCCAAGAAACAGAGCTTTTGATGAGTATGGAACACTTGTATATTGGTGGATGTTTAATAATTCAACTTTGGGATTTTGAATTTGGCGCTTTACATTTCACCTGGTAGTGTCGGGAGCAGCCCGCTAGCGCCCCAGCAATCCCTGAGAAGTTAAGTAAGTCCGCCATATGAGCTAGGTTTCTTAAAAGACAGTACATGAGGCTGAATTAACTGTTTTGTTTCCAGACAAGGCTCCGCTGATAACCAGGTGTAGCAGAGGTAAGGTGTTGGGACTCTGCGGTTGGGACAGCTTTATGTAGGCCGTAACATGCACACACATTTTAGTTTTTTGCCCCACCAAGATTTACATGCTAATATCGCCACTGAGTCAGACACATTGGTATTTGGGTAAAAACACTTGATGTATTATATTTATATTCCTTAAAACAGTATTAAGCAGTTTGTTGTGTAAGAGGTGTAATTGATCATTATGAACGGATCTCAAAACTGTCTGGAAAATTGACGTTCAATAATGAGGCAAGCCATTCCCACCATCAACAACGTTATGTTCACCACTCTTATCGACAGAGGCTAATGCAGCATTCTGTGATGCTTACACCTACCTACCTCCACTTACAACTAGACGAATGAGCACTGTGCTCAACAATGCATGTTAAGTCGGGTTAAAATGAAAAATCGTAAAACACATAAAACAATGTTAAACATTAAGACATGACCACTGAAAATTACTAATCAGAAATACTTACTACTTGTACTAAAATTAGTAATGAAGGTTACTCATTGAAGTAAAAGGGACCCTACATTGTTACAGTTGAAGTCGGAAGTTAACATACACCTTAGCCGAATGCATTTAAACTCAGTTTTTCACAATTCCTGACATTTAATCCTAGTAAAAATTCCCTGTTTTAGGTCAGTTAGGATCACCACATTATTTTAAGAATGTGAAATGTCAGAATAATAGTAGAGATAATTATTTCTTTCAGCTTTTATTTCTTTCATCACATTCCAAGTGGGTCAGAAGTTTACACACACTCAATTAGTATTTGGTAGCATTGCCTTTAAACTTGGGTCAAACGTTTCGGGTAGCCTTCCACAAGCTTCTTACAATAAGTTGGGTGAATTTTGGCCCATTCCTCCTGACAGAGCTGGTGTAACTGAATCAGGTTTGTAGGCCTCCTTGCTCGCACATGCTTTTTCAGTTCTGCCCACACGTTTTTTATGGGATTGAGGTCAGGGCTATGTGATGGCCACTCCAATACCTTAACTTTGTTTTGTTGTCCTTAAGCCATTTTGCCACAACTTTGGAAGTAGGCTTGGGGTCATTGTCCATTTGGAAGACTCATTTGCGACCAAGCTTTAACTTCCTGACTGATGTCTTGAGATGTTGCTTCAACATATCCACATAATTTTCCTACCTCATGATGCCATCTATTTTGTGAAGTGCACCAGTCCCTCTTGCAGCAAAGCACCCCCACAACATGATGCTGCCACCCCCATGCTTCACGGTTGGGATGTTGTTCTTCGACTTGCAAGCCTCCCCCTTTTTCCTCCAAATGTAACAATGGTCATTATGGCCAAACAGCTCTATTTTTGTTTCATCAGACCAGAGGACATTTTTCCAAAAAGTAAGATCTTTGTCCCCATGTGCAGTTGCAAACTATAGTCTGGCTTTTTTATGGCGGTTTTGGAGCAGCGGCTTATTCCATGCTGAATGCCTTTCAGGTTATGTCGATATAGGACTCGTTTTACTGTGGATATAGATAGTTTTGTACCTGTTTACTCCAGCATCTTCACAAGGTACTTTGCTGTTGTTCTGGGATTGATTTGCACTTTTCGCAACAAAGTATGTTCATCTCTAGGAGACAGAACGTGTCTCCTTCCTGAGCAGTATGATTGATGGCTGCGTCCTAACCGACATGCCAAAATTCTAGTTTGTTAACAAGGAATTTGTGGAGTGGTTACATTTTTTTTTTAATGACTCCAACCTAAGTGTACAGTATGTAAACTTCCGATTTCAACTGTATGTTCACTACAACAAATATTAATGTTCAATTAACTTAAATCATTAGAGTTCAGAATACATAATGAAATGTATTATCAAAAATGTAATAAAACAGGTAAGCATTTACAGCTTCAAAAGATATGGGTGGTGATGTCCCTTTAGTACTTTAAGTATGAGTTGGGTTACTCCAATTGTCCTAGGCAACGGGTTTCCACACCAATTTTTCTTTTGCAGAAATAACTACTTTTACACTATAGTGTCTTGGAATTAAACTCTTCAAGCACTAAAACACTGTACATGGAAAAAAGACACAGAAACACACACACACACAATCCCATGCTTGTGATGTAGTAAAACCACAGTGTCATCCGGTCATCAGGACAAAATGGTATGTTATTAAGCTACTAAAGAGCTTGCTTGATGTATTTCTCCCCATAGAAGCGGTGATATGAAGGTAGTATTTCACTCTGGTCCGTTTCCTGAATTGGTTTCATACGTGTGAAGTAAGAACACATTTATTTCTGTCAGTGGGGGCAAAAGGAACATACTACAGTGGAGATACTGTATGTTGTACAGTAGAGAGGTATAGAACAGACACTGCACTTACACACTCATACTCCATGGGGGATTTTAACTTTTTTATCTTCTATTTTTCTTTTATCTTCAATATCAAAAATTCTTCTCTCTCTCTCTCTCTCTCTCTCTCTCTCTCTCTCAACCAGGGTTTCTTAAAGAGCAACTGCCTTTAAAAAGCAACTAATCCCTTTATGTTGTCGATATAAGTCCGAAACAGTTATTTTAATTCAAAATTGAGAGTAAATAAAATAATTTGGTCAATCAGTCTCGTCTATAATGGAGTTTGGAACGTTCGTGTCACAACGGGTAAATTAAGGTTGGGTTTGCCCTCTAACATGGGTGAACAGCTGCGGTGATTTCTGTCTATCCAATAGCATAGACAGTGAGACAGACCTGCCCAGCAGCTTCGACATTGTTTATATATGACAACACGTCGCACATTTCTTAACTTGAAAAAAAAAATGTGCGCACTGAAAATATCCTCTGCAAAAACGTCAACATTTATTACAGATTTCTTGAGTGATCTTAGATTAATTCTGGGGATTTTGAGGAAGTAAAATAGGCTTCCACATCTACTGTGTAACATGGGGGACAAACATCATTAACCAAACACAGAATTGGTCAAGAAACACACCTCCAGGACTGAAATATAATTTGTCTAATGAGCTACAGAAAAACACGTGTCAATCGGAGTGTTTAGTGGCTCTATAAATTACAGTATGTGTCGGGACCCAAAGTGAGTCCAGGGCATGTGAGAGGTGGGTCGCGAGTTATGAGAATACATCTATAATTATACAATATTTATTCTTAATTTATCTCTCTCTCTCGCTCTCTCTCTTTTTTCTCTCTCTCTCTGATTGTTTTTCTCAACCTGCAAAATGATGGAGACTGATTTACAGATTGAAGCATCCACCTTATCAAAAAACACGGCGAGCATTGAACAGATGGGCAATCCATTCGGTTTTCAATTTTATTTATTTATTTTTATTTCACCTTTATTTAACCAGGTAGGCAAGTTGAGAACAAGTTCTCATTTACAACTGCGACCTGGCCAAGATAAAACAAAGCAGTTCGACACATACAACAACACAGTTACACATGGAGTAAAACAAACATACAGTCAATAATACAGTAGGAAAAAAACAAATCTATATACAATGTGTGCAAATGAGGTAGGATAAGGAACATAAGGCAATAAATAGGCCATGGTGGCAAAGTAACTACAGTATAGCAATTTAACACTGGAATGGTAAATGTGCAGTAGATGAATGTGCAAAGTAAAAATACTGGGGTGCAAAGGAGCAAGATAAATAAATGACTACGGTAGGGGATGAGGTAGTTGGTTGGGCTATGTACAGGTGCAGTGATCTGTGAGCTGCTCTGACAGCTGGTGCTTAAAACTAGTGAGGGAGATAAGTGTCTCCAGTTTCAATGATTTTTGTAGTTCGTTCCAGTCATTGGCAGCAGAGAACTGGAAGGAAAGTCGGCCAAAAGAGGAATTGGCTTTGGGGGTGACCAGTGAGATATACCTGTTGGAGCGAACGCTACGGGTGGGTGCTGCTATGGTTACCAGCGAGCTGAGATAAGGCGGGGCTTTACCTAGCAGGGACTTGTAGATGACCTGGAGCCAATGCAGGGTACAGTGTGGAATGGAATGTCAGCTGTTGACAGTCTGTGAATCCTGCAGGCGATTATTAGGAATAATTGGTCAAAATGACAGTTGATATTTCAGTTGTGTTTCACTTGTCTCTAGCGGTGACTCATTGACAGAATATAATATAATAAAATAGAATAGTTACACATAACCCATCAACAATGGCTGATCCTGTTTTAGCGCCTAAGGATCCCTGCTTATAGCGACAAATTCCATTCGTAATGTATCGAAGAAGACAATAATCCTCAAACAGAGAGCCTCACAGCTCTCCTCGTCAATGCTCACACAGTCTTGAAAGGCCACTTTCTTAGACAGCGAGCTACTTCGAACCCATGAGAACACTGCCAATTATTGCAACAGCTCGAGGAAACACTTTTTATTAGAAAGACAAGTTTTTAAATTGCCGATTAACAAGTTGCTATTGATGAAATTGATCAAAATATATGTTCAAAACATGAAAAACTTAAATTTATACAAATACAATTTGACTATAAATGTGTTAATTCATATATTTACAAATGTTTAGGAATTTTTTATATTTACTTGTGTAACAAAATATAAAAAGTGTTACTGCTTGAAAGACTATCTTTTTGCAATCATTTTCAATTTTAGGTTAAACAATTATCTCAGTTTGTGCTTTTAAGCATAAAAATATGTTGCCACTTTTAGGGTTAAGGTATCAAAATGGTAAAAAAATAAATCAGCACTCAACACAACAGGATGTTTAAGAAAATGAATAGAAAATGTTATAAAAATGTTGTTCTAATGTTGTCAACCTGGTGAACACAAACTAATCATAAAAAGGGTGTGTACTGTAGCATAAACACAACAGCTCTATTGAATATTTTACTTACTACTGAATTACTACTGATATGTGATTGAGGTAGAAATGTAACATGATTTGAAGGTAGAAATGTTACATGTACAGTCCCAGTCAAAGACATCAAAACTATGAAATAACACACATGGAATCATGTAGTAACCTAAAGATTGTTAAACAAATCAAAATATATGTTATATTTGAGATTCTTCAAAGTAGCCATCTTTGCCTTGATGACAGCTTTTCACACTCTTGGCATTCTCTCAATCAGCTTCATGAGGTGTTCATCTGGAATGCATTTCAATTAACAGGTGTGCCTTGTTAAAAGTGAATTTGTGGAAATTCTTTCCTTCTTAATGCGTTTCAGCTAATCAGTTGTAGCGACAAGGTAGGGGTGGTATACAGAAGATACTGTAGCCCCATATGGTAAAAGACCAAGTCCATACTATGAGAGGGAAATCGTGGAAGAGAGGTTTGAGTGAGAACCGCTCAAATAAGCAAAGAGAAAAGACAGTCCATCGTTACTTTAAGACATGAAGGTCAGTCAATCCGGAAAATTTCAAGACCTTTGAAAGTTTCTTCAAGTGCAGTCGCAAAAACCATAAAATAAAAAAAAAATTTGGTCACATACACATGGTTAGCAGATGTTAATGCGAGTGTAGCGAAATGCTTGTGCTTCTAATTCCGACCATGCAGTAATATCTAACAAGGAATCTAACAATTTCACAACAACTACCTTATACACTAAAGAACATGTACATATAAATATAAATATAAATATCTGGATGAGCGATGGCCGAACGGCATAGGCAAGATGCATTTGATGTTATAGAGTACAGTATATAGATATGAGATGAGTAATGTAGGGTATGTACACATTATATAAAGTGGCATTGCTTAAAGTGACTAGTGATACATTTACGTATTACATCCAATTTCTATAATTAAAGTGGCTAGAGATTTGAGTCAGTATGTTGGCAGAAGCCACTCAATGTTAGTGATGGCTGTTTATCAGTCTGATGGCCTTGAGATAGAAGCTGTTTTTCAGTCTCTCTGTCCCAGCTTTGATGCACCTGTACTGACCTCCTGGATGATAGAGGGGTGAACAGGCAGTGGCTCGGGTGGTTGTTGTCCTTGATGATCTGTTTGGCCTTCCTGTAACATTGGGTGGTGTAGATGTCAAACACTATGATGAAACTGGCTCTCATAAGGACTGCCACAGGAAAGAAAGACCCAGAGTTACCTCTGCTGCAGAGGATACGTTCATTAGAGTTACCAGCCTCAGAAATTACAGCCCAAATAAATGCTTTACAGAGTTCAAGTAACAGACACTCAACATCAACTGTTCAGAGGAGACTGCGTTAATCAGGCCTTCATGGTCGAATTGCTGCAAAGAAACCACTACTAAAGGACACCAATAATAAGAAGAGACTTGCTTGGCTTGCTTGGGCATAGTCTAGCTAGCTACATTTTCAGATGTTACACATTTGTAATTGTGACAAAGTATTTTCATTTCAAGTTAAAGTGTACTGTTAGCTCGCTAGCTAACGTTACGTTTATAATCTTGTTACTTTTATCTCAGAGCCCTTTTCTTGGCTAGTTATAGTCTAATGTTAGCTAGCTAAAATGTAACCTGGTTGGTTAACTACCTGCAGATTCATGCAGGTTGGTAATGTCATGAGTTACACATCACACTTTAACAGGGTGACTGTTTTGAAATAAAATGTTCAATATGATTTATTAACCATTGAAATGTTCTAGGTTGACACATTTTTTGTTACAGCAAATCAAAGTGGAAATTACAAACTTTGGAAGCCTTTTAAACCTTGAATATACTACAAGTTTTCATTTCCTGCTGTGCAGGAAAATCCTTATCAATGAAACAGTGATCAAATTAAGATTATCTGCACGTGTATTGACCGTGGGACCATGAGGATGATTGAATCCCAGTTGCACAGAGACAGTAGGCCACAGATGTGAATGCACTCTCTGACTTGTGTCATGTGACTGAGGCAGGGATGCAGGTTTGTCTGTGTGTGTTTCAATGAGTGTGTGTTTCTGTGTGTGTCGTATGTGTAGGGGTGAATGGAGGCCCTGGGAATTGTCCAATTAAATGTGATCTCCTGAGTGCCCTCTTCACTGCAGACTCTGCCACTAATCACACATAGAAACTCACGGATGAACCCATGCACAAACACACACACATACTCACCTCAAGACTGACTAACATTGAAGGAGACTGACTAACATTGAATGAATAAGTAAACTAGTGATGGTCACACCTGAAGTAAACAAATAAAATCAGATATGAAACCAGCTGGACTCGCTTCATATGGGAAAGGCTTCCTCTTTTCAGCCCAGTTAGGCTGACGGACACAGTTTCATAAGGACCTGGAGGGAGATCTTAATTGGCCGTAGAACTTACCGTTTAAACCTGGGCTTTTCCGGTACTAATTACGAAAAACAAGATTTGCGTCTTGGGGGTGTGGTTTGATGTGGATGTGTTATGTTCTCTATATTGTATCCAGGCAGTAACTGTTGTTTGTCCCTCTTGAGTCACCATCCCATACAGGCAATCAACTTAGGGTGACGAATGGCTTATCAACCGCATGACAACATGAAAGTTATTCGTCAAGAATCCAATGATGCGAGCGTAATGCACTTCCTGCTTGCTAAACGTATCTTTGTTGAAAAGTCATGTTATTTCAATATAACATTGTCTTATAGGTCGCATTCTCCTACTCAAACGTTGCATGCATCAACCAATGGTTACATGCCATGTCATCGACGGTGCCGTCGGGTGGCAGACTGCTATAACGTATGATGTGGTTAGCTGGTACGTTAAATACCTATCCAGGTTTTGTAATACCTGGCATGTGTCAGCAACACTTGGGCAGAGGAACACACCCATATTGTTGTGTAACGTAAACAAGTCTGAGGCGCTGCGTGCTAATCGTTAGTTTGGCGGTCTGTAAATAAATGGACAGGTTGTAGGGTTGATTCTGGTGAGCGATTGGATAGCGTGCACTGCAGAACACCGGCAGCTTGTGATCTGTAATGATTTGATTGCTGCCAGCCGCCTCTGGTCATGCCAGGTAGTGGTCCTGTGTGATAGTGGTCCTGTGTGAGCAGGATTAAAGCTAAACCCAACTCAACGTTGTGACGACCTCAGTTACTCAAATCTCACAAATCTAAGTTTTGGAAGATACTGACTTTATGCAAAAATAATTATATTTACACTTTGTAGTAAATTTTGACATTAGAATGAATTTTTCTGACTTGTATCGACGCTACGTAGGCCATTTTCAACCAAATATAGTTTTTTTTGTTCAGCTGTTCTTTAAAAGCATATTATCACCACTCATAACTAAGTTAAAGGGACAGAAGGGTAGTGTGGTTCTACTTCAGTGATGATATCACTTCAACACGCTGCTGAGGTTTCTCCCTAGCTGCTCAGATGGCCATGTGGTGAAATGTTATCTGAACGTCTGAGTTCACATGCTTTGAAAGGCACTGATATAAGGCCTTTTCAATGCCTTTACAATGCAATAAATATACAGTATCAGTCAACATTTTGGCCACAACTACTCATTCAAGGGTTTTTCTTTATTTTTACTATTTTCTACATTGTAGAATAACAGTGAAGACATCAAAACTATGAAATAACACATGGAATCATGTAGTACCCAAAAAAGTGTTAAACAAATCAAAATATATTTTATATTTAAGATTCTTCAAAATAAACACCCTTTGCCTTGATGACAGCTTTGCACACTCTTGGCATTCTCTCAACCAGCTTCACCTGGAATGCTTTTCCAACAGTCTTGAAGGAGTTCCCACATATGCTGAGCACTTGTTGGCTGCTTTTCCTTAACTCTGTGTTCCAACTCATCCCGAACCATCTCAATTGGATTGAGGTTGGGTGATTGTGGAGGCCAGATCATCTGATGCAGCATTCCATCAATCTGTTTCTTGGTCAAATAGCCCTTACACAGCCTGGAGGTGTGTTAGGTCATTGTCCTGTTGAAAAACAAATGACAGTCCCACTAAGCGCAAACTAGATGGGGTTGTGTATTGGTGCAGAATGCTGTGGTAGCCATGCTGGTTAAGTGTGCCTTGAAATCTAAATAAATCACTGACAGTGTCATCATCAAAGCACCCCCACACATCACACCTCCTCCTCTATGCTTCATGGTGAGAACCACACATGCAGAGATCATCCGTTCATCTACTCTGCATCTCACAAGGACATGGTGGTTGGAACCAAAAATCTCAAATCTCAAGTTTGGACAGATTTCCATTGGTATAATGTCCATTTCTTGTGTTTCTTGGCCAAGGCAAGTCCCTTATTCTTATTGGTGTCCTTGAGTAGTGGTTTCTTTGCAGCAATTCGACCATGAAAGCCTGATTAACGCAGTTTCCTTTGAACAGCTGATGTTGAGATGTGTCTGTTACTTGAACTCTGTGAAGCATTTATTTGGGCTGCAATTTCTAAGGCCGTTAACTCTAATGAACTTATTCTCTACAGCAGAGGTAACTCTGGGTCTTCCTTTCCTGTGGCGGGTCTCACAAGAGCCAGTTTCATCATAGCGCTTGATTGTTTTTGCGACTGCACTTGAAGAAACTTTAAAAGTTCTTGAAATTTCCCGTATATGCTTATTTGAGCTGTTCTTGCCATAATATGGACTTGGTCTTTTACCAAAGAGGGCTATCTTCTGTATATCACCCCTACCTTCAGATTGGCTCAAATACATTAAGGAAAGAAATTCCACAAATTAACATTTAACAAGGCACACCTGTTAATTGAAATGCATTCCAGGTGACAAACTCATGAAGCTTGTTGAGAGAATGCCAAGAGTGCAAAGGGTGGCTACTTTGAAGAGTCTCAAATATAAAATATATTTTGATTTGTTTAACACTTTTTAGGTTACTGCATGATTCCATATGTGTTATTTCATAGTTTTATGTCTTCACTATGATTCTACAATGTAGAAAACAGTAAAAATAAAGAACCCTGGAATGAGTAGCTGTGCCCAAAACTTGTTAATTTTTATATATATTAATCTTTTTTTAAATAAGCATCTCCCATAAACATGTAGTTGGTCATGAGTGTGGAAAGTACATTCTTGAAACATATCATCGTACTTTAAATGATGTATTGTATTACAGATTCATGGTAAGCTAATACAAAAAACGTCTATCCAACCTTCATCTTTTCTTAAGTAAAAGGATGGCAATGTTTTCCTAATGTCTGCCTAACATTCCTGAACTTCTCTGACAATATGAATACTGATTGGAAATGTTCAATCCCATGGAACTAATAGCTGTCCAAGTCCAAATCCAATGTGTTCACATGATCACATTAAGATTTTCACAAGTAATTTCCCCTCCTATTTGCAATCAGTGCTCAGTGTACCTTCCATTTTGCAATGGTCTATACCCCGCACATTATAAAGTTGACAATAGGTCAGTGGTTTGAGAATGCTGTTCATTAACTACGGCTCAGCGTTCAACACCATAGTGCCCACAAAGTTCATCACTAAGCTAAGGACCCTGGGACTGAACATCTCCCTCTGCAACTGGATCCTGGACTTCCTGACAAACCACCCCCAGGTGGTGAGGGTAGGCAACAACACATCCGCCACGATGACTCTCAACACGGGGTCCTTCAGGGGTTCCTTCTTAGTCCCTTACTGTACTCCCTGTTCACTCACGACTGAGTGGCCACACACGACTCCAACACCAGTTTGCTGACTACACGACAGTGGTAGGCCTGATCACCGGCGACGATGAGACAGCCTGTAGGGAGCAGGTCAGAGACCTGGAAGTGTGGTGCCAGGAAAACAACCTCAAAGTTAGCAAGACAATGGAGCTGATCGCAGGCACGATTCCATTCACATCGACGGGGCTATAGTGGAGCGAGACGAGAGCTTCAAGTTATTCTGTGCTCACATCACCAAGGATCTGTCATAGTCCACACACACCAACACAGTCTTGAAGATGGCACGATAATGACTGGCATGGGCCCTCAGATCCTCAAAAAGTTCTACAGCTGCACCACTGAGAGCAGCTTGACTGGCTGCGTCACCGCTTGGTATGGCAACTGCTTGACATCCGACCGCAATGCTCTACAGAAGGTAATGCGTACGGCCCAGTACATCACTGGGGCTGAGCTCCCTGGCATCTAGGACCTCTATACCAGGCAGTAAGGAAGGGCCTAAAACTGGTCAAAGACTTCAGCCACCCAAGTCATAGACTGTTATCTCTGCTACTGCACTGCAAGTGGTACCGATGCTGTCTGGAACCAACAGGACCCTGAACAGCTTCTACCCTCAAGCCATAAAACTGCTAAATATTTAGTTAAGGAGTTAACCAAATAGCTACCTGGACAATCTGCATTGACCCTTTTAGCACTAACATCTTTGCTCATCACATACGCTGTTGCTACTGTTTATTATCTATCCTGTTACCTTGTCACTTTATTCTTAGTTATATGTACATATCTACCTCAATTACCTCGTACCCCTGCACAATCGACTCAGTACTGGTCCCCGTGTATATAGCTAAGTTATCATTACTCATTGTGTAGTTGTATTACTTTTATTATTATGTTTTATTACTTTTCTAGTATTTCTCTATTTTCTTTCTGCGATGTTGGGAAGGGGCTGTAAGTAAGCATTTCACTTTTAGTCTACAACTTTATTTTATATAAGTGTGTTAAATAGTTGTTCTATGAAGTGAAGTATGGAAGCACATTAGTGAGGGGATAAGTGAGAAAGTGGAGTGAGTTGTGAGTGAGAGCGTGATTGAATGAGTGAGTGATCAGTACTGAACGAGAGAGAGAGAGAGAGAGAGAGAGAGAGAGGGGTAGGTGGTGATAAAAAATACAAGGGAGCAACAGAGGATGTGTGTATGCGTACATGTTTTCCTACCTTATCAGGACCAGAATGTCCTGAAAAGTCACCAGAATGTCCTGGCAAGTCACCATAATTTCCTGACAAGTCACCAGAATGTCCTGAAAATGTTGGAAAACAATACCATTTTTGTCAGGACTTCTTATGAAGTTGTTAAAATACTATTTTAGGCTTAATGGTTAGGTTTAGGGTTTGGGGTTAAGGTTAGGGATATGGTTAGGGTTAGGTTTAGGGTTAGGGTTAGGGAAAATACACAGAGTACAAAACATTAATTAAGGACACCTGCTCTTTAAATGACAGACAGACCAGGTGAATCCAGGTGAAAGCTATGTTCCTTTATTGTGTTAAATCCACTTCAATCAGTGTAGATGAAACCTCAAAATGGGGTTAAAGAATGATTTTTAAGCCTTGAGACAATTGAGACATGGAGTGTATGTCTGTCATTCAGTGTAAATGGGTAAGACAAAATATTTGAGTACCAATTGAATGGGGTATGGTAGTATCAAATACAATTTTCATCGGTCACGTAAACATGGTTAGCAGATGTTAATGTGAGTGTAGCGAAATACTTGTGCTTCTAGTTCCGACAGTGCAGTAATATCTAATAAGTAATCTAACAATTCCCAAATAACTACCTAATACACACAAATCTAAAGGGAGAAATAAGAATATGTACATATGCATATATGGATGAGCAGCATAGGCATGGTGCAATAGATGGTATAAGGTACAGTATATACATATGAGATTAACCCTTTCACACGTACCATCTCATAGCTGTGATCGTTCTACAGTGGTCTCTCAAGTGTACGATCTCATCCTTGTGATTAGAACGTTCGTTTAGAATGTTTATTTAAAACGGCATTTTCAAATGACAACAATCAACAATTGAGCTGGCCACACTTTTTTCAGAAACTATTTACACAAACACAGTCCTTACAAAGTTATGTCCAGAATGTGAGCGGTTTATTTTTGGATTCAACGTTCAGACATTCACAGAAGTAGCTACAGCATAACACAATCACCCTAACCAGAAAATGTAGGCTACATTTGTCCTAGCACTAACTGAGGAAAGATTGACGCAACACAAGTGGTCATATTTTCTAACTCTCGGCTGACATAAACTACAATATGAATTAGTTAATAGCTTTGCTAGCTTGTGGTCCCTGGCTAGCTGTCTGAAACGCCGTGTCCCCAGCCAGCCTCACTACTAACTGGACCCTTATGATCACTCGGCTAAGCATGCCTCTCCTCAATGTCAATATGCCTTGTCCATTGCTGTTCTGGTTAGTGTTTATTGCCTTATTTCACTGTAGAGCCTCTAGCCCTGCTCAATATGCCTTATCCAACCTATCAGTTCCACCTCCCACACATGCGATGACATCACCTGGTTTAAATGCTTCTAGAGACAATATCTCTTTCATCACCACCCAATGCCTAGGTTTACCTCCACTGTATTTACGTCCTACCATACCATTGTCTGTACATTATGCCTTTAATCTATTTTATCACCCCCTGAAACCTGTTATTTTTACTCTCTACTCAGAACGTCCTAGACGACCAGTCATTATAGCCTTAAGCCATACCCTTATCCTACTCCTCCTCTGTTCCTCTGGTGATATAGAGGCTAATCCAGGCCCTGCAGTGCCTAGCTCCACTACTATTCCCCAGGCCCTCTCATTTGTTGACTTCTGCAACCGTAAAAGCCTTGGTTTCATGCATGTCAACATTAGAAGCCTCCTCCCTAAGTTTGTTTTATTCACTGCCCTAGCACACTCTGCCAACCCGGATGTCCTAGCCGTGTCTGAATCCTGGCTTAGGAAGACCACCAATAACACTGAAATTTCCATCCCTAACTATAACATCTTCAGACAAGATAGAACGGCCAAAGGGGGTGGTGTTGCTATCTATTGCAGAGAGAGCCTGCAGAGTTCTGTCTTGCTTTCCAGGTCTGTACCCAAACAATTTGAACTTTTACTTTTAAAAATCTGCCTTTCTAGAAACAAGTCTCTCACCGTTGCCGCTTGTTATAGACCACCCTCTGCCCCCAGCTGTGCTCTGGACACCATATGTGAACTGATTGCCCCCCATCTATCTTCAGAGTTCGTGCTGATAGGTGACCTAAACTGGGACATACTTAACACCCCGGCCATCCTACAATCTAAGCTTGACAATCCCATATGCCTCACTGCACGGCATTTTCCCTGCAAAGTCCCTCAAACTGCTACTCAAGGTAGCCACACACGGAGGCACTGCAAAGTCTGCCTGTCTGGCACCAGGAGAAGTAAGCAGAGGAAGTTGACAAAATACATGTGTTTAGCTTGTGATTCACCATGCTTTGAGGAGTAGTATATGCTCAAGCACTATTGAGCACATCTGCAGCAATAAGTGACTGACTGACCTGACAGGTGGCTTGACATATATCCAAGATGGCGTAGCAGTGCAGAAGTGTTTTTGTTCGTCCCCTCATTTGGAACCCCTCCCGTATGAAAATGCCCATATAAGGGCATATGAATGCAGTACCTATTGCTTCCTCTGGATGTCAACAGTCTCGAGAAAGTGTTCTGATTATTTTTAGCTGCTTTTAGATTGTAGAAGAAGTCGAATAAGGAAGTGGCCACACAGATGTCAATAGAAGAAAATGCGCGTTCCCGGCTGGCGCCCTCTGTGGTTTTTTCCTTTCTTATTGCCCAGTTTATATTCCGGTTGAAATATTATACTATTTATAATTAAAAGTGTTCCTAAGGATACATTTACAATTATGTTTGATTGTTCTTGGACAAGTTCATAGGTATAAGTTGAACGAGTTCTCTTCACGTTTCAATGGAGGAGTCGACGCTGTATTTTCTCATTATAATGCGCCAACCAAACGGAGATTTATGGATATAATACATTACTTTTTCTAACAAAAGAACCATGGATTGTCTTTGTTGGACACTTGGGAAGCCCTCAGCAGAAGTTCTTCAAAAGGTAATTGATTTGTTTTCGCTGTGAAATGTGTTTTCTGTGAACCATGAAGGCTTATGAATTTATGGTAATGAAAAATATGTGGGGTGCTATCCTCAAACAATCAAATGTGGTGCTTTTGCTGTAAAGCCTTTTTGAAATCTGACAACGCTGTGATATTGCCAAGAAGCAGAGCTTTTGATGACTATGCAACACTTGTATATTGATGCATGTTTAATAATTCAACTTTTGGATTTTGAATTTGGCGCCTTGCATTTCACCGGGTAGTGTCGGGAGTGGTGTCGGGAGCGCTAGCGCCCCACCGCTTCCTAAGAAGTTAAACTATTGTATTGTTTTTTATGTTTGTGTGTGACGAAACCTGTTAAGATTAATGATTAAGTCAGAAGCCTAACCTAGTCTGTTAACGTTAGCTAACTACTAGTGGAAATATTTTCTGTTAAAAGTAAGCTACAGAGATTTGCTACCATGTCTAAGAGATAAAAACTATCAGGAAGTGAATATATTTTTTAACAAATGAGAAGAGAGGCACAATCTCTTAATCAAAGAGATTTGCTGTATGCAGCAATGTTCATCAGCCAGTTTGGAGAACGACATGCTTCCAGGACAGGCCGTTCTATCGCCGAGACAGACAAGCCCCCGTTCAATGGTTCCAGCAGTGAAGAGGGCGAACCGGAGGAGTCATCCACTTCCACCGATGATGACAGCTCTCTTGGACAAGAACTGTTGGTCGCACCAGGCTTAACCACACCTCCAAACAATGGCAGCATGGGACTCTACTATCTGGGACCCGGACTCAGATTTGTCGCTCCACGTCCTCGATGACAGTGGTGCTGCTGCACCATAAACTCGCATTAATTCTATCACTGAGTAATTTGTAAGATTACTCAATTATCTATTGCCTGTTTACTCTGTCATTTTTTTACTTTAACCTCTCTGCGCACGGATCCCGCTAGCGGGATCGTTTTCAGAGCAAACATAACGCAGCAAATTCAAAATACAAATTTGTAATATTTAACATCCTTCGATATACAAGTGTTGGATAGCCATCAAAAGCTCTGCTTCTTGGCAATATCACTGCCTTGTCAGATTTTAAAAAGGCTTTACGGCGAAAGCACTACATTTGATTGTTTGAGGCTAGTACCTCACATATTTTCCACATTAGCATAAATTCATATCCAGCTCGGTTCTTAAAATGTCCATATCATAGCTAATATAAATCGCTTACCTTTCAAATAACTTCTTCTGAGGGCTTCCCAAGTGTCCAAACAAGAGAATCCATGGTTCTTTTGTTAGAAAAAGTAATTAATTATATCCATAAATCTCAGTTTGGTTGGCACGTTATGTTCAGCTACTCCACCAAGCATTGTCAGTCTACTCGCCCGTTTTACAGTGAAGTGTCACGTCCAGGCCTGAAAAGACAGGCTGGCGTGTTTTGTTTTGTTTTTGGTGTAGGGTTTTTTATGTTCTAGGTGTTATATTTCTATGTTGGGTTAATGGTTCCCAATTAGAGGCAGCTGAGTGTCGTTGTCTCTAATTGGGAACCATATATATGTTTGTAGTTTTCACTTGGGGTTTGTGGGTTATTGTTTGGACATAGCTTGTTTTGTGTTTAGTGTGTTCGACTTCACGATCTTCGTTATTTTTGTTTTGTTAATTTTGCCCAGTTACGTTTGTATTAAATATGTATACTGGAAGCATCGCTGCGTCTTGGTCTGTCCGTACAGAAGATTGTGACATGAAGGGATCGCGTTCAAGTAATACCTCTCATCTTTTCACAAACAAATCAAATATCATTAATAATGCATCCTTATGCATTATTTTATGAATAATAGCGATCATATTTTACACGAACGGTAACTGAAACGTTAATAGACTACATCCTAATCTCGCTCTCCCTCTCGTTATTTAATTTCAGGAGCATGGACAGCTACCCAGAGAAAACATCACTGAATGCAATACGGCACCACAGCAGAGGATAGAGGCCACTCTAGATGGGCTACAAAATGAAGAAATGCTGAAACTGATGTTCGACAATCAAAGTCAATATGGAAATAAACAAAATTCTTTAAGTCTGGGACATTGACAGGAAGCTTATTTTACACTGCTCCAGCAAAACGAGGCCCGCCTTGCATTTATGAAAGAACTTGTTTCCAAAAGTAAAATTATCTTTTACAGTTCTACAGTAATATTATATTATATGTTAAATATGTTAATTCAAGAAAAGTGTTATTTTTATTGTAACAATTGTGGGGTCATGCCATGTGTGATAACAGGTGTCATATCATTAGTAAGAAACTCTGTTTCCTACTATAGGCAGCTGGCTGCATAGTGATTGCAACATTGTAACTCTCCGATGCAGGGGTTAAAGTAAAATTACTTTTTGCCCGGTAAGGGACCTCCTATATGTGCACGCGCACACCAACATTTTTTATGGGCCTAATCATAGAATTACATATAGAATAGGTGCCTATTTCTTCATATTCAAAAAACGTGGTAGGCCTACCAGTTTGACAAACACAATTATGCTATCCATTTGATGTCAGTATAGCCAAATCCTCCAATCCTGTCGCAGGCACTCCTTAACCCTTGTGTGGTGTTCGGGTCTGTGGGACCCATTTTCAATATTTTCTAAAGACAAATTAAGAAAAAAATCAACCTGAGACTCATTGGCTCATTTTAATTGAGTGCACACTGTGCACCCCCCTACACATGTATATTACACATGTGGTGTTCGGGTCCTCTGGTCCCCGAGGGTAATACAAATGTGGAAAAGTATGTGTGTAGATGAAAACTAGTAAAAATGTAACAAAAAGGTTTGCTGTGCCTTCACTCTGTCTTCCCCCTCCCTGTGCCTGCTGTTTCAACATAGCACCAAGAACCTGCCTGTCTACCACTTTTCTCGCACTCTTTACCCTTTGTAGTGTGTGAAACTACACAATGTCTTGAGGGAACATGCACAATGTTATTACAATACATTATGTCGATACATCGTAAAAAAAAACTTTATTTTCCCACACTCTACCCCAGCCAGGTGCACATTTGGAGAGGGAAACAACAAATAAATAGCTTTGCATGTGGCTCCTTACCACAATCAATCAGTATGGCAAAAATAATCTCTTCTCAGAGGGCCTTAGAAATCATTTTTGCGGAGAGAAAAGCTAGTACAGAAGGAGCGTCTTCCACTTTGGAAGATTAAGATTTTTTTTGTCTGACAGTGAGTTGGAAGAAATTGAATGGTGTTCTTGCACAAGGAATGAGCCAACCTGCATGGATGCCTATGTGATAAGGATGCAACCAAGGCCGACACGGATGGTGGTTACTTATGTGCGGAACATAAAGTCTGCTTTTGAACTGTTCATCCCAGACACCATCCAGAAAACCATTCTGGACTGCATTAATTTGGAGGGAAGGGGTGTTTTTGGAGAGAGATGGAAGTAGATCGACCAAACTCATTTACATGCATACTTTGAGGTTCCTATCCTTTCAGATCCAATGGGTAATCCACAGAATCCCTGTTTGATGCAGAAACTGGCAGAGAACTTTTCCGTGCAATAATGTCTCTCAAAAACTTCCACATTATTTCCAGGATTAGCCGCTTCGATAACCAGACCAGCTCGGTGGCAGAGAGACAAGCTAGCTGCAATCAGGTCAGTGTGGGACAAGAGAGTGGACTGCCTTCCCCTGTTTTACAACCCTGCGCCCAACGTTACTGTTGATGATCAGCTTATGCCATTTAGGGGCTGCTCCCGCTTCAGGCAGGACATACAGTCTAAGACGCAAAATATGGAATCAAGATCTGGGCTGCCTGTGATACTGCTTCGTCATATGCGTGGAACTTGCAAGTGTATATGGGAATGCAAGATGGAGGATCCCCTGAGAATAACCAAGGGATACTTGTTGTCCTGGACGTGACACAGGGACTCCGTGGCCACAACATCACATGCGATAACTTTTTCACTTTGCACAAGCTGGGACAGGAGCTCCTCAAGAGGAAGCTGACGATGGTGAGAACAGTACGAAAAAACAAGCCAGAGCTCCCACCTCAGCTGTTGAATACACGGAACAGGCGTATCAATTCCTCTAAGTTTGTGTTCAAGGACAACACGTACCTAGTGTCCTACATGCCAAAGAAAGACAAAAAGGTACTCATGAGTATGCAACATGGGGATGGAAGAAACTGTGGCCAGGAACATCAGAAAACAGAAATCATAATGAATTACAATACCACAAAAGGAGGGGTGGACAATTTAGACAAGCTGGAGACTGGCTACAGCTGCAAGAACCCTACGCTGGCCACTTGTGATATTCTTCAACATCTTGGACATCTCTGTGTACAACACGTTTGTCATCTGGATGGCGTTGAACCCAGATTGGAACAGAGGGAAGCTCCAGAGGAGATGGTACCTTCTCGAGGAGCTGGGCAAGGCATTGGTAAGAACTCAAATCCAGAGGAGGCAACATATCCGAAGGACCCCAGCTTCTGCAGCCACCGTGAGGAGGATTCAGGAGGAGGATGCTGGTGCCCCATCCGCCCGACCCACAGAATCAACAACTCCAATACCGGTAAGTAAGTGTGAGGGATGTTGTTACATATGTATGTGTCTGACTCACCTACCTTGGCAGATGTAACAATATATGTGACCCGTTTCAGGAAATTAGGCGTATGTCGTGGGTCACTACTTCACAGGAGAGACATTTGAAAGTCATCTTTTTTTTTCTAAATAATTTTTGGGTCAGAAATGCCTTCTCAAAAATGATTTCCGAAAGGGTGGCTACTTTGAAGAATCTCAAATTTAAAATATATTTTGATTTGTTTCACAATTTTTTTAGTTACTACATGATTCCATATGTGTTATTTCATAGTTTTGATGTCTTCACTATTATTCTACAATACAGAAAATAGTAAAAATAATAAATATCCCTTGAATAAGTAGATGTGTCCAAACTTTTGACTGGTACCATATGTGTGTGTGTACGGCCTTTAAGGCAGACTTTTTTCATACAGTAAATGTTTGTTTACCCCAGCCCAAGGTTGTGGTTATCATCATGTAGAGATGTAAAGCTCAATTAGTAATTCATTACTTTGTGTCAGTCCAGTGGGCAGATAAGCATGCATCCATTTCAGGGGCAACTTCTGTAAGTCTGACTAGCACTCATACATATCAAACCTCCCTGACTAAACTATGACCTCACACACAAACGCAAGCACACACACAAAAGCACTCACCTCTTTGCCTGAACGCTAACCCGAATGGATGAGATGGGTCAATGAGCATAGATGATTGCCTTATCATCCCCCCCCCTTTTTTTGTGACATCTGATTGGTAGTTACAGTCTTGTCCAATTGCTGCAACTCCCCTACGGACTTGGGAGAGGCGAGGGTCTTGCAAAACATGACCCTGCCAAGATGCACTGACCACTTAACCCGGAAGCCAGCCGCACCAATGTGTTGGAGGAAACACCATCCAGCTGGTGACTTAATTCAGGTTGCAGGCACCCGGCCCACCACAAGGAGTCGCTAAAGCGAGATGGGACAAGGAAATCCTGGCCAGCCAAACCCTTCCACTACAGAACCCAGGTCTGTAGTGACGCCTCAAGCACTACAATGCAGTGCTTTGGACCGCTGCACCACTCGGGAGGCCTAGATGATTGACTTCTGCCTCATATACAATGTGTTCTATCCTGTTATGATTGTTGTTATATATAGTGCCAAGAAAAAGTATGTGAACCCTTTGGAATTACCTTGATTTCTGCATAAATTGGTCATCAAATTTGATGTGATCTTCATCTAAGTCACAACAATAGACAAAGATAGTGTGCTTAAACTAATAACACACAAATTATTGTATTTTCTTGTCTATATTAAAAACATAATTTAAACATTCACAGTGTAGGTTGGAAAAAGTATGTGAACTAGGCCCTAGGCTAATGAGCTAACCTGGAGTCCAATCAATGAGATGAGAATGGAGATGTTGGTTAGAGCTGTCTTGCCAACAAAAAAACACTCACAAAATTTGAGTTTGCTGTTCACAAGAAGCATTGCCTGATGTGAACCATGCCTCGGACAAAAGAGATCTCAGAAGACCAAAGATCAATAATTGTTGACTTGCATAAAGCTGGAAAGGGTTACAAAAATATCTCTGAAAGTCTTGATGTTCATCAGTCCATGGTTAGACAAATTGTCTATAAATGGAAAAAGTTCAGCACTATTGCTGCTCTCGCTAGGAATGGCCATCCTGCAAAGATGACTGCAAGAGCACAGCGCAGAATGCTCAATGAGGTTAAGAAGAATCCTAGTGTCAGCTAAAGACTTACAGAAATCTCTGGAACATGCTAACATCTCTGTTGACGAGCCTATGATACGTAAAACACTAAACAAGAATGGTGTTCATGGGAGGATACCACGGAAGAAGCCAAAAAGAACATTGCTGCACGTTTGAAGTTTGCAAATGTGCACCTGGATGTTCCACAGTGCTACTGGCAAAATATTCTGTGGTCAGATGAAACTACAGTTGAGTTGTTTGGAAGGAACACACAACCCTATGTGTGGAGAAAAAAAGGCGCAGCACACCAACATCAAAACCTCATCCCAACTGTAAAGTATGGTGGAGGATTTGGGGCTGCTTTGCTGCCTCAGAGCCTGGTCAGCTTGCTATCATCGACAGAAAATTGAATTCCCAAGTTTATCAAGATGTTTTGCAGGAGAATGTTAGGCTATCTTTCCACCAAAAGAAGCTCAACAGATGTTGGGTGATGCAACAGGACAACGACCCAAAACACATAAGTAAATATTAAAAAAGAAAATAAGAAAATACGCTTTTTGGAGTGACCCAGTTGAGATGCTGTGGCATGACCTCATGAGAGCAGTTCACACCAGACTTCCCAAGAATATTTCTGAACTGAAACAGTTTTGTGAAGAGGAATGGTCCAAAATTCCTTCTGACCATTGTGCAGGTCTGATCCGCAACTACAGAAAATGTTTGGTTGAGGTTATTGCTGCCAATGGAGGGTCAACCAGTTATTAAATCCCACCCTGCACTTTGAATGTTTACTCGGTGTGTTCAATAAAGACATGAAAACATATAATTGTTTGTGTGTTATTAGTTTAGGCAGACTGTGTTTGTCCATTTATTGTGACCTAGATGAAGATCAGATCAAATGTTATGACCAATTAATGCAGAAATACAGGTATTTCTAAAGGCTTCACATATTTTTTCTTGCCACTGTACAGTACCAGCCAAAAGTTTGGACACCTATTCATTCAAGGGTTTTTCTATATTTGTACTATTTTCTACATTTTTAGAATAATAGTAAAGACATCAAAACTATGAAATAACACATATGGAATCATGTAGTAACCCCATTTTTTTTATATATCAAAATATATTTTGATATGACAGTCCATCACTACGTTAAGACATGAATGTCAGTCAATCCGGAAGATTTCAAGAACTTTCAAAGTTTCTTCAAGTGCAGTTTCAAAAACCATCAAGCCCTTTGATGAAACTGGCTCACATGAGGACCGCAACAGGAAAGGAAGACTAAGGAAATGAGTTACCTCTGCTGCAGAGGATAAGTCCTTTAGAGTTACCAGATTCAGAAATTGCAGCCCAAATCAATGCTTCACAGAGTTCAACTAACAGACAGATCTCAACATCAACTGTTCAGAGGAGACTGCGTTAATCAGGCCTTCCTGGTCGAATTGCTGCAAAGAAACCACTACTAAAGGACAGCAATAATAAGAAGAGATATGCTTGGGCCAAGAAACATGAGCATTGGACATTATACCAATGGAAATCTGTCCTTTGGTCTGATGAGTCCAAATTTGCAATTTTTGGTTCCAACTGCCGTGTCTTTGTGAGAAGCAGAGTAGGTGAACTGATGATCTCTACATGTGTGGTTCCCACCGTGAAACATGGATGAGGATGTGTGGAGGTGCTTTGCTGGTGACACTGTCTGTGATTAATTTAGAATTCAAGGCACACTTAACCAGCATGGCTACCACAGAATTCTGCAGTGATACGCCATCCCAACAGCACAATGACCCAACACACCTCCAGGCTGTGTTAAGGCTATTTACCAAAGAAGAAGGGTGATGGAGTGCTGCATCAATTGAGATGGTTTGGGATGAGTTGGACTGCAGAGTGAAGGAAAAAAAACAACAAGTACTCAGCATATGTGGGAACTCCTTCAAGACTTTTGGAAAAGCTTATATGCTTGTTAATCTAAATGCAGTGTCCAATTTACAGTAGCTATTACAACAAAAAAATACCATGCTATTGTTTGAGGATAGTGCACAACAACAAAACACTTTTATCATTGCAACTGGTTTGATACATTCACTTCTGAAGGTAAATTATATACTTACATTCAATAATCTTCAATAATAAGCTCTGATTTGTCATCCTGAGGGTCCCATATCCATATCCTACCTCATTTGCACACACTGTATGTAGACTTTTTCTATTGTGTTATTGACTGTATGTTTGTTTATTCCATATGTAACTTTGTAGTTGTTTGTGTCGCACTGCTTTGCTTTATCTTGGCCAGGTCGCGGTTGTAAATGAAAACTTGTTCTCAACTAGCCTACCTGGTTAAATAAAGGTGAAATAAAAAATTAAAAAATAATAAATGGGTGAAGGTTAGTGTCTTTTCTGTATGGAAGCTAATGATCCAGTGTGTAAACTTAAATGTTTTATTACCATAGCATTTTAGTATGTTTTCTATAGTTATGTACTTGTATGTATAAATTTATAAAAATGTAAATGTATAAATTGACCAATTCAGCACATTTTGGCAAACTCCTGGCAGACTTGATATAAAATGTTGTTTAGTGTTGTAATTCTTCACTGGATCAGCCTGCAACTTTGCACACGCACTGCTGTCATCTTGTGGACAACGTCTAAATTACACGTAAAGTCCTATCTGAATGTACGGCCCTTCTCTTGCATTTCAAAGATGATGAAAAAAATCAAAAATAAACGCATGTTCTTTTGTTTTATTATCTTTTACCAGGTCTAATGTGTTACATTCTCCTACATTCATTTCACATTTCCACAAACTTCAAAGTGTTTCCTTTCAAATGGTATCAAGAAGATGTATGAGGCCCGGGTTCAATCCCCAGTGTCTATGACACTGCATCTCAGTGCAAGAAGCATCACTGCAGTACCTGGTTCAAATCCAGGCTGAATCACATCTGGCTGTGATTGGGAGTCCCATAGGGCAGAGCACAATTGGCCCAGCATTGTCCGGGTTTGGCCCGGGTAGGCCATCATTGTTAATAAGAATTTGTTCTTAACTGACTTGCCTAGTTAAATAAAAACAGAATATGCATATTCTTGCTTCAGGTCCTGAGCTACACACAGTTAGATTTTGGTATGTCATTTTAGGCGAAATTGAAAAAAAGGGTCTGAACCTTAATTAAATATCACACAGTATAGGGACATTCCGTGCCAGAGCAATGACATTGTCATGGAACATTTGATGCCAACATGGAGGATGGCAAAGGATAGTGTGCCGCCCAGTGGGGTTCGGTGAAGTTTAAGATGAGGGAGGACAGTATAATTTTTTTAATGAGCATGGCTTTATTTCTATTACAGCATATAGGATGACTGTCATTAAAATTCCATTCACCCAACTCAATGTAACATCGATAGGTTTAAGCTACTACATGATACTAGAATTTTCCATATTCCCATCATGAGGTTGCTACAACCTAGCCTACATATGAAAGTATACAACGTAGGTGCACAGGTCGAGAGAAAAATTTAAGTAATCAAGGTGATCGACAGTGACACATTCAGTACCGCCTCGCACATTCTTGCTTGCATGTAGCTGATCTAGGGTGTAATCATTAGTCCAACAGTTGCAAACTAGAGTTTTTATTGGACAAGTTCAGGTATGTTCATCCCCGTTTGTTCTGTTGAAGAAACGTTTTTCAACAGAATCGGTGGAATAAATACATCCCTGATCACACACAGTTTACATTCATAGCAGCCACATACATATGGCATGAATATTTTGCTTGTTGTTTTATTCCCTCTCACATATTCGCCCTCTCCTCCTTTAACCTTTTCCCTTCGCTTGTGGATTTCAGTGCACAACACATCATCTGTCTGTGACCAGGCAAAAAAAAGGTTACGTATAATATCATAACCGTTAACCGTTAACCGTTAACCGTTAACCGTTAACCGCTACACACAGCCAATATTGTGACAACGATGTAGGCTAACAATGACAGTAACGTCACAGTCAAATTAGCTACGAGAACTTACTTAGTAATCCACTGTAATCATGCAGTATAGTGTACAGTCAGCAAGCAGTTTTGCAGTTACACCGGCGGACCCCGGTGGCAATAAATTAACAAAACCAAAAGCTTACCTTGACTTGGAAAAGTTCCAGTGTTGGATAGCCATAGACAGCTATCTACCATAGCAGTCCTATGTGTTTGAGCCAGGTGTTTGAGTAGGCTAAACTAGCTAGCTGCATTCGCTAGCTCTCTCTCGATTCCTTTTTTTAAAGAAATGTATTTGTTCAAAACTGTTCAGCTATTGTGTTTCTCTCTCTTTGAGTCAACTACTCACCACATTGTATGCACTGTAGGGCTAGCTAACTGTATTTTATGCTTCAGTACTAGATCCTTCTCTCATTCTCTGATCTTTCGATTGGGTGGACAACATGTCAGTACATGCTACAAGAGCTCTGATAGGTTGGAGGACGTCCTCCAGAAGTTGACATAATTACTGTGTATCTAAAAAAGGATAACTTTTTTAATGTTTCACTATTTTGTTTTTATGAAATTGACTGAGGAGGATGTTCCTCCCCTTCCTCCTCTGAGAAGCCTCCACTGGTTCCCCCCTCTTAGTATCTACTATCTTATTTTTCCATCCCTGTCTTCTTTCCAGTTTTTCCCCCACAGTGGATGGCTCTCAATAGCTATAAAAAGGCTTCCTGACCTCATCACCTCTCATTCTTCTATTATATTGCTTTCACCTGTCTGCTCCTTTTCAATGTGAAAAGAACAAGAAGCAAATACTTCTTTAAGCTATCAACCAATTATTTCTGTCTCCTACTATCAGCACAGAAGAAGGAGAGGAAATGTCCCTACTGTAGACTACTGAGATGCCATTATTGACTGGCTGAGTGGGCGAAAGGAACTTGTCATAACTGTTTTCTGTCCTTTGAGCTATCATTGGTCCTGAGGGGAAGTGGACAAGGCAAGAGCATCATGTAAAAGCTTAGGAACACAGCTCATAATTCTTCACCCCCTCCTGTCATCCCTCCATCCATCTACAGTGCATTCGGAAAGTGTTCAGACCCCTTGACATTTTCCATATTCTGCTACCTTATAGCCTTATTCTAAAATGGATTTAATAGTGTTTTCCCTGCATCAATCTACACACAATACCCCGTAATGGCAAAACAAAAACTGAAATATCTCATTCACGTAAGTATTCAGACTCTTTACTCAGCACTTTGTTGATGTACCTTTGGCAGCGGTTACAGCCCAGAGTCTTCTTGGGTATGACACTACAAGCTGTATATGGTGAGTTTCTCCCTTTCTTCTCTGCAGATCCTCTCAAGCTCTGTCAGGTTGGATGGGGAGTGTCGCTGCACTGCTATTTTCAGGGCTCTGCAGAGATGTTCGATTGGGTTAAAGTCTGGGCTCTGGCTGGGCCACAGGCATTGTCTTGGCTGTGTGCTTATAGTTGTTGTCCTGTTGGAAGGTTAACCTTTGCCCCAGTCTGAGGTCCTGATCGCTCTGGAGCAGGTTTTCAGCAAGAATCTTTCTGTGCTTTTCTCCGTTCATTGTTGCATCATCATGGCTAGTCTCCCAGTCCCTGCCACTGAAAAACATCCCCTCAGCATGATGCTGCCACCACCTTGCTTCATCGTAGGGATGGTGCCAGGTTTCCTCCAGACGTGATGCTTGCCATTCAGCCCAAAAAGTTAAATCTTGGTTTCATCAGACCAGAGAATCTTTTTTCTCATGGACTGAGATCCTTTAGGTGCCTTTTGGCAAACTCCCATCAGGTTGTCATGTGCCTTTTACTGAGGAGTGGCTTCCATCTGGCCACTCTAGCATAAAGGCCTGATTGGTGGAGTGCTGCAGAGATGGTTGTCCTTCTTGAAGGTTCTCCCATCTCTACAGAGGAACTTTAGAGCTGTTAGAGTGACCATTGGCTCTTGGTCACCTCCCTGACCAAGGCCCTTCTCCCCCGATTGCTCAGTTTGGCCGTGTGGCCATCTCTATTAAGAGTCTAGGTGGCTCCAAACTTCTTTCATTTAAGAATGATGGAGGCCACTGTATTCATGGGGACCTTCAATGCTGCAGACATTTTTTGGTACCATTCCCCAGATCTGCACCTTCGACATCATGAATTCGTTTTTGCTCTGACATGCACTGTCAACTATGGAACAGGTGTGTGCCTTTCCAAATCATGTCCAATCAATCAAATTTACCACCAATCAAGTTGTAGAAACATCTCAAGGATGATCAATGGATCAATGGAAACAGGATGCACCTGAGCTCAATTTTGAGTCTCATAGCAAAGGGTCTGAATAATTATGTAAATAAGGTATTTCTGCTTTTTACATTGAATACATTTTTTTTTTTACTTTAGCCATTTTAGAATATGTCTGTAAGGAAACAAAATGTGGAAAAAGTCAAAGGGTCTGAATTATTTCCAAAGGCACTGTATCCACATGTGATCTTAAAGACACAAATCCATGCTGCGTCTTCTATGCACATCCATTATCACAAGCTCTGTTCCTTTATTTGAAAATATTCCCTTCTGCGCATTGACACACACACACGCACACACACGCACACACACACACAAATAGTCTTATTTTAAATCAAATCAAATTGTATTTGTCACATGCTTTGAAAACAACAGGTGTAGACAAACAGTGGAATGCTTACTTACTGGCCTTCCCAACAATGCAGAGAGAATAAAAAATATATAAAAATAACACAAGGAATAAATACAAAATGAGTAACAATAACTTGGCTATGCACACAGGGTACCAGTATGTGCAGGGGTACGAGGTAACTGAGGTAGATGTGTACATATACTGTAGGTAGGGATAAAGTGACTAGACAACAGGATAGATAATAAACAGCAGCACCACCATTTTATTTATTTATTTATTTTTATTTCACCTTTATTTAACCAGGTAGGCCAGTTGAGAACATGTTCTCATTTACAACTGCGACCTGGCCAAGATAAAGCAAAGCAGTGTGACGAAAACAACAACACAGAGTTACACATGGGATAAACAAACGTATAGTCAATAACACAATAGAAAAATCTGTATACAGTGTGTGCAAATGAAGTGAGGAGGTAAGGCAATAAATAGGCCAATAGTGGAGAAGTAATTACAATTTAGCAATTAACACTGGAGTGATATATGTACAGAAGAGGATGTGCAAGTAGAAATACTGGTGTGCAAAAGAGCAGAAAAACAAATGGATGAGGTAGGTAGTTGGTTGGATGGGCTATTTACAGATGGGCTGTGTACAGCTGTAGCAATCGGTAAGCTGCTCTGACAGCTAACGCTTAAAGTTAGTGAGGGAGATATTAGTCTCCAACTTCAGTGATTTTTGCAATTCGTTCCAGTCATTGGCAGCAGAGAACTGGAAGGAAAAGCAGCCAAAGGAGGTGATTTTGGGGATGACCAGTGAAATATACCTGCTGGAGCGCGTGCTACGCGTGCTACGCGTGGGTGTTGCTATGGTGACCAGTGAGCTGAGATAAGGCAGAGCTTTACCTGACAAAAACTTACAAGACCATACAGTATGTGATTAGTAAAAAGAGTTAGAGCAAAAAGGGTGAATGCAGATTGTCCAGGTAGCTATTTGGTTAATTCCTTAACTTCTTAGGGATCGGAGCAAACAAAACTCGACAAATTCAAAATAAAAATTCGTAATATTTAACATTCAGCATTCAGCATTATACAAGTGTTGCATAGCCATCAAAAGCTCTGCTTCTTGGCAATATCAGATTTCAAAAAGGCTTTACGGCGAAAGCACTACATTTGATTGTTTGAGGCTAGCACTTCACATATTTTCCACATTAGCATGAATTCATATCCAGCGCGGTTTTCACAATGTCCATATCACAGCTAATATAAATCGCTTACCTTTCAAATAACCTCTGCTGAGGGCTTCCCAAGTGTCCAATCAAGAGAAGCCATGGTTCTCTTGTTAGAAAAAGTTATTTATTATATCCATAAATCTCCGTTTGGTTGGCATGTTATGTTCAGCTACTCCACCAAGCATTGCCAGTCTACTCGCCCGTTGTACAGTGAAGAGAACGCGTTCAAGTTATACCTCTCAACTTTTCACAAACAAATCAAATATCATTAATAATGCATCCTTAGGTATCCTTTTATGAATAATAGCAATCATATTTTACACGGATGGTAACTGAAACGTTATAAGAGGAATAGAAAGATGGGAGCGTTCACGTTCTCGTGACCGGGCATGGTTGTTTACCCTTTTCCCTTCCTGTAGTCTGTCTTCTTCTATAAGGATCTCCTCAGGGCTTTCCAGAGACTGTTGACATCCAGTGGAAGCCATAGGTATTGCAACCTGTGTCCTATCTCCCATTGACTTATATAACCAGGCATTCAAAGTGAGAGGAGGGCAAAAGAAAAATGATTTCCGTACAGAAATTTCTCGGGGTTTTGCCTGCTATATCTCTTCTGTTATACCCACAGACTATATCTTAACGGTTTTAGAAACTTCAGAGTGTTTCCTATCCAATAGTACTAATTATGTGCATATCCTAGTTTCTGGGCCTGAGTGACAGGCATTTAACTTTGGGCATGTCAGACAGGCGAAAATTCGGAAAATGGGACCCTAGCCCTAAGAAGAACTAACTATTTAGCAGTTTTATGGCTTGAGGGTAGAAGCTGTTCAGGGTCCTGTTGGTTCCAGACTTGCTACATCGGTACCACTTGCTGTGCAGTAGCAGAGAGAACAGTCTATGACTTGGGTGGTTGGAGTCTTTGACATTTTTTGGTGCCTTCCTCTGACATCGCCTGGCATAGAGGTCCTGGATGGCAGGGAACTCGGACCCAGTGATGTACTGGGCCATACGCACAACCCCCTGTAGCGCTTTGTGGTCAGATGCCAAGCAGTTGCCATACCAAGCGGTAATGCAGTCAGTCAAGATGCTCTCAATGGTGCAGCTGTAGAACATTTTGAGGATCTGAGGGCCCATGCCAAATCTTTTCAGACTCCTGAAGGAGACGAGGCATTGTCGTTCCTTCTTCACGACTGTTTTGATGTGTGTGAACCATGATAATTCCTTAGTAATGTGGACACCGAGGAACTTGAAGCTCTTGACCCGCTCCGCTACAGCCCCATCGATATGGGCGTGCTCTGCCCTCCGTTTCCTGTAGTCCACGATCAGCTCCTTGGTCTTCTGCCGTTGAGGGAGAGGTTGTTCTCCTTGGAACACACTGCCAGGTCACTGATCGCCTCCCAATAGACTGTCTCTTCGTTGTCGATAATCAAGCCAACCACAGTCGTGTTGTCAGCAAACTTAACGATGGTGTTGGAGTCGTGGGCGACCATGCAGCCAACATTTTACAAAATGTTATACTGTTTTTAAATTGAGCAAAATACTTACATCTTGTTTAAGCTTTTAGAATGTTTTTGTTTTTCCTTCTATGTATCAACAGGTGATCTTAAAGACACAAACCCATGCTGTGGCTTCTATGCACATCCATTATCACAGGAAAAGCTCAGTTCCTTTATCTGAAGATATTCCATACTGCACGTTGACTCCATGTCTACACACACACACACACACACACACACACACACACACACACACACACACACACACACACACACACACACACACACACACACACACACACACACACACACACACACACACACACACACACACACACACACACACACACACACACACACACACACACACACACACATACACATACACTGCTTTTACAAAATGTTATACTGTTTTGAAAACAAGAAACAAAATACCTTGCCTTTGTTCAAGCTTTTAGAATTGACATGCACACACACACACGTTTCGTAGGCCAATTTCCCCTCTGCAAATTAAGACCTGCCTTCGAGAGATATGTTCACAGTAAATGCACACTGTCACCACTGAACAGCCCTGATTGGATAATCTATGTAAGTTACAGAGGGACCTATTTTAATGTGACACAAACAAAGAAAAAATAAACAAAGGAGGGAGAGGGGGAGGAGGAGGACTGGAGGGAAGAGGAATTTAGTGAAAGCTAAATCATTTGGCCTGGGGCCATGCTTTACTGTAGATACCAGACCTCTTCAAGACAGGCTGCCAAACAGAAGAATTAAAAAGGGACATACAATAGAACAGACAACCACAGAGGAATATTAGCAACATTAGCTTCCTAAAAGCATTAAAAAAACATCTAATAATCTAATTTAACCTGGGTAAATGAATAGGCTGTCTGGGATGGCTAGACAAATTGAAAAAGTATATTAATATGTCCCAACTTATTCATGACAGTTTACATACTAATTACTTCAGCTTTAGGATTCATAGGTCTATGTACTGCTCAGTGCATCACTAGTAAGGGTTATGGGGATGACTAAACCATCATCGCTTGTGTTATAACAACCAACGTCATGATATGCTGTCACACACTGTATATGTAGTGTTGTGTGTATTTTATGGGATGTTTTTATGATCAGCTTTGAAAGAAAATTTGGGATGCACATTCATTATTGTCACGCCGATAAACTAATAGATTTTATTGAGAAAGTTTGAATCCTAAGCAACCTTCATACATATTGTTTGAAGTACAATAGACCAACATAGGTACCGTAGTAGGTCAAAGCTGTGTGCTGGAAAACCTTGGTAGAGCATGGTGGAGTCGGTATTGTGGTGCTCATGTGAATTTTCTTTCTTTTCCGGATTCAGACCAATGCCTACCTCTCACTTAAAAAGTAGTTTTTTTGGTTTTTATTTGTCATATCCTTTGGTTTGTACTCATCGTTGGCTAATGTCTGCTTAATTGAGCTGCATAGTGAACATACATTATGTGAACTACTACAAGATATCTCTATGACGCAAATGCATCTTAAACGCCTTATGTGAAAATATGAGGAAGCATACACATTTTTCAAAGTATGTTGGTAACCTGTCTAATCCTACTATTTATTAACTCAGAATCACTGTATCTGTAGACGTATCTGATTATATTGGTGGCCAATTAAATTGATGTGGAATTTGTAAGGATTCCTGTAATGTTCCACTGTTATGTCACACAGCTACATCGCCTGGTTCAGTCAAAGCTACACACCCCTTGGCTGTCTGTCCTCCTCTCCCAAAAGCACACGTTATCGATCAATACATCAAAGGCTAAGGTCACACAGAACCTTATTTTTTAATTTTTGCCAGGTAGCTGTCAAGAGTCATGCAGTGGAGGCTCCTCATATCAGGAAGGGGTGAACCATCCTACTCAGTGAATTTCATAAAAATAGTATAGTGAAACATTAAAAAAGTTTTCCTTTTTATAGAAAACTGTACTAAATATTTTCACGTCACCAAATAACTGTTTTGCAATTCAGGTCTCAACAGCAGCCTTTAGGGTAGCACCATGTTGTAGCCGGAGGACAGCTATTTTTCGTCCTCCTCTGTGTACATTAACTTCAATACAAAACCTAGGAGGCTCGTGGTTCTCACCCCCTTCCCTAGACTTACGCAGTCATTATGATGACTTTGAAGGATATCCTCCAAACTATCAGAGCTCTTGTAGTATGAACTGTCATGTTGTCCATCCAATCAAAGGATCCGAGAATGAATCTAGTAATAAAAGCAACATCTACAGCTAGCTAGCACTGCAGTGCAGTGCATAAAATGTGGTGAGTAGTTGACTCAAATAGAGAGAAACACAATATTTGAACGGTTTTTAACATTTCTTCAAAAATTAAGGAGATGCAGCAGGACGAGAGAGAGAGAGCATTTCTATGAGAAGCGAAGAAACAACTCCCCTGATAAGGTTGCAAACTATGAACTAGTCACATGTTTTCATGACTTCCCATTCAAGTCACAATGGACCAATCTTGGCCCAGACAGATGATTGATGAGTGCATAAGTTCAGAAGGATGATGAAAACGTGGCATATTCCTTTCTTTCTTTTTGTATTTTTTTATTGGTATTTTTCCAAGTTTGTTTTCTATACCTGTCCTGACTTTGGGAGACAAGGAGGAACACAAAGTGAGCTTGACCCACATACCACCAAACATGATTGTTTAAAACCAGAGGTAGTTCAAAGAGAAAACACCTAACACAAAAATACAAAGAGGGAGGGAGGGAGGGATGGGGAGAGAGAGAGAGCCAAATTTGCTGCATACTACTGAGGAAGATAATCATATTTTTAGACACACGTGTTTGACAACAGCTAATAATAAGGTGATAATCAGAGACGCCCTGTACCAAAATGGCGGGAAACAAGGCAATCGCACATTAGATGACACATTCTCAGTATGGATAAGCCTAGTATGTTGATATTTGCTTCATACTGCATAAAAGTAATGCTTTACTAGACAGTACGTTCTAAATATACTGAACAAAAATAGAAACACAACATGCAACAATTTCAAAGATTTTACTGAGTTACAGTTCATATAAGTAAATCAGTCAATTGAAATAAATTCATTAGGCCCTAATCTATGGATTTCATGACTGGGAATACAGAAATGTTTCTGTTGGTCACAGATACCTTTAGAAAAAGGTAGGGGCGTGGATCAGAAAACCAATCAGTATCTGGTGTGACCACCATTTGCCTCATGCAACGCAACACATCTCCTTTGCATAGAGTTGATTAGGCTGTTGATTGTGGTCCGTGTAATGTCATCCCACTCCTCTTCAATGGCTGTGAGAAGTTGCTGGATATTGGCAGGAACTGGAACACGCTCTCGTACAAGCCAATCCAGAGCATCCTAAACTTTCTCAATGGGTGACATGTCTGGTAAATATGCAGGCCATGGAAGAACTGGAACATTTTCAGCTTCCAGGAATTTCGACATGGGGCCATGCATTATCATGCTGATACATGAGGTGATGGTGGCAGATGACCGGCAAGACATTGATCTCATCATGGTATCTTTGTGCATTCAAATTCCCACTGATAAAATGCAGTTGTGTTCGTTGTCCGTAGCTTATGCTTTCTCATACCATAACCCCACCGCCATCATGGGGTACTCTGTTCACAACTTTGATATCAGCAAACCACTCACCCACAGGACGCCATACACGTGGTCTTCAGTTGTGAGGCCATTTGGATGGACTGCCAAATTCTCTAAAACGATGTTGGATGTGGCCTTTGGTAGAGAAATTAACATTAATTTCTCAGTCAACAGCTCTGGTGGGCATTCCTGTATCAGCATGCCAATTGCACGCTCCCTCAAAACTTGAGACAACTGTGGCATTGTGTTGTGTAACAAAACTGCACATTTTAGAGATGCTTTTTATTGTCTCCAGCACAATGCGCACCTGTGTAATGATCATGCCATTTAACCAGCTTCTTGATATGCCACACCTGTCAGGTGGATAAGTTATCTTGGCGAAGGAGAAACGTTCACTAACAGGGATGTAAACTAATTTGCGCACAACATTTGAGAGAAATAAGCTTCTTGTGCATATGGACAATTTCTGCTATCTTTAATTTCAGCTCATCAAACATGGGGCCAACACTTGTTGTGTTTATATTTTTGTTCAGTGTAGTATGTAGTATTATTAGTACACAGTATGTAGTTTTAGTAAGTAGTAGGCAAGATAGATTTCGGACACGGCCAAAGAGACAGAGAAAGAGAGAGGGGGGTGAGACAGGCATGAGGTATGACCAAACGTACCAGATGTGAGGGGAGAGATGCCATGTGTTTGACTGGTGTGACCACTAAGGTTTTGTTGCGTCTGAAAGGTGTCAGTATTCGTTTTCTCCTTAACTGTTTCCAATCAATGTTAATTCGAATCAACCTCTGGTTACATCATCCATGCATAATTACCAGCTCTTCCTAAACTCTACAAACTCATATGACAGTGGATGGCAGAGCCATTCATTATCAGAGAGATTCTACCAGAAATGACAAGTGCTCAAAGTACCAACGTAAGAGATAGGTTAAAAGCTGCATTTAGAAAGAAGCAGAAATGTGACAATAGATATAATCAGACTTAACTTTAAGAATTTAACATTGAGTGACTGATGACTTGAGAATGACATGGACTGACAGCGCTATCTCAGTAGTGTCAGTGACAGGATGATTACAAAACTCATTTGAGGTCAAAACCTTCAAAAAGTGATCAATGCGTTGATATATGAGCATGGATGGAGAGAGCATGGTGGAAACACAATGATACAGTATGTGACTGGGTTGGTGGGTGTATTGATATTGCATTTAGGCAGTTCAACAACCAATGTTTCACCAAAACAAACATAGATGAGGACTATACATCAAACTAATAGATCAACGCTCAAACGTGAAACAAATTTAATATCATTTCCAGGAAAATGGGACGTTGCTAATGCAAAAAAATATAAAGCTACATTACCGTTCAAAAGTTTGGGGTCACTTAGAATTGTCCTTGTTTTTTAAATAAAAGCACATTTTTTGGTCCATTAAAATAATGTCAAATTGATCAGAAATAAAGTGCTGACATTGTAATGTTGTAAATGGGCTTTTCTTTCAAAAACAAGAACATTTCTAAGTGACCCCAAACTTTTGAACGGTAGTGTAGGTCATTGGATAAATCATTAGCTGTTATTTTATCATGCTACCTGTTCTGATTGGATACAGCCATTAAATAAATAAATAAATAGCTTATTGATGATGAAAAACCTTACTCTCACATACTCTTTCATGAAAACAATATTGTAATACCAATGTAGGATCTTAATTTGATCACTCTTTTGTTGATAACATTTTTCCTGAACTGCAGATGAGCTTCATGATTTACATGAATTCACTGAAAACCCCCACTAACACACAGTTATATTAACAGCATTGCACTTTTCATGTCGCCTACTTTTGTCCAGTTCATCGCCTAACCACCGATCAAGCAACATCATGGACTAAACGTTGAAATCCTGTTGCTGCAAGATAATTATTTTGGTCAAATTAAGATCCTACACCTGTACAAGCATCTCACTGGGTACACACTGATTGAATCAATGTTGTTTTCACGTCATTTCAATGAAATTATGATGAAGCAATAAACGGGAATTAACGTTGAATTGACTTCTGTGCTCAGTGGGATATTTGATTCAGTCTGGAGATAATCAAACCACATGATAACATGCCACACTGCACCGGCTAGGCAAAGAGTTCTTTTCATCCTGGAGCGGAGCCTGGATTGGGTGGGGGGATACAGTATTCAGGCATTTTTTAAGGCCCAGTGTAGTCAAAAATGTGATTTTCCTGTGTTTATATATATTTTCACAGGTTAGAATAATAGTGTGAAATTGTGAACATTATGATAATGCCGTTTAATTGTAAGAGCTGTTTGAAAAGACCACCTGTATGTTCTGCTTTGGCCTGCCTGGTGACATCACCAGGTGGTCAACTAGTTAATAGACCAATATGAAAGAGAGTTCCAAACCCCTCTACCAATAACAACCAGTTTTCAGTTTTCCCCTCCCCACTCAGACCACTCCCAGACAGTCCTAGCTAAATTCTTGCTTGAGAAATTGCTCTTGTTTCCTTTGAGACCATTTCAATTGAAAGCAATCACAATAAGGTACTTAATGGTTACCCAGAAATTATTTGGTATTGAGATAAAAATGGCTGCATTCAACCTTTATGTGTTTGTGTGTGCATGTGTGGACAAGTGGTGTTTATGTCTGTAGATATTGAAAGAGATACTCTGATAGCGTGTGTGTGACTCTACAGATGTAGTATCTTAATTTGATCACCCGGTTGCAGGAGAACTTTCATGCAATGCAGGACATATTAAACGTGTACTGTTTTTGACAATTTTAATTGAAAATCACATTTTGAGGCACTTAATTGTTACCCAGAAAGGATTTGATGTTGAGGTAAAAACAGCTGCATTGGACCTTTAAAGAGCCTTTTAATCTTGTACTTTGTGTAGGGTTCAGAAACCCTGGAGTGTGCTGACAGACTGACCTAGCGCCCTTTCTTTGATTACCGGCTCCATGGCATTTCTCATAGCTGCTGTTCAGATTTTTATGAACATGTTAATTTGTCTGATCTCCTCGCCGCATGCTGTTTGGAGGGCAACATGGATTTGATTCTGTAATGGCTAGAGGAACCACTGGTAAACAGTGGGGGAAGGGTGAAGGGTGGGTGGGGCTGTGTGTGTTTGTATGCTTGCTTGCGTACATCTGCGCGTGCCTATATTTATATGTGTGTGGCTGTGTGTGTGTGTGTGCGAGGGCGGGGAAGGGGTTGTCAGGGTGAATGTGTACTTTGATGAAAAAATAATGTGGACATGGACGGGGTCGATTTGTGTCTCTCTCTTTCTGCTTGTGCGCAAACGTGAGTTTGTGTGTGTGAGTGTGAGTGTGTGTGTGTGTGTGTGTGTGTGTGTGTGTGTGTGTGTGTGTGTGTGTGTGTGTGTGTGTGTGTGTGTGTGTGTGTGTATATGTGAAGTGTGGAGGATGGGTTGTTATTTGAGTTTTGTCAACATCAATGACGTCTTTGTAGTGGTCACACTACAGCACGAGGCTCAGCGTGGATGGAGACACAGAGAGAGGGAGTAGCGCTGTGTTCTGTCTGCCCTGGGGAGGGACTGGAGGCGCAGTCTAAATTGAGTTGGATTCCACTCCACTGCTTGAGGCCTGGGTTTCTTCCCCAAGTGCTAAGAGGCACATATTAATGAGAGACACCCCGTCACATGTCAGGCATGGCAGGGAGGATGAACTAAATTGAGTCAAACTTTCCAGCTTTATTCATAACTATAGAGAATGGACTGGAGCGGACAAAAACATATGTATACACACACGTGCATTTGCACACGCACACACAAAGAGAATGAACACACATACACAAACAAGCACATACACACACATGCGCACAAACACGTGCACAAACACAGACATACACACAATTTATCCATGTTATAAAACCTTATACAAAGCCACCTACAGTACTTCCCCCTACTTATCCCTATCTTGAATGAATGTAACGCACACACAGAGAATGGAAACACACACATATACACACACACAAACGCACACACACAAAACACACACACACACTCAGTACATACAAGATACCTTACATATAGGACAAGGTTTTCTCTATCACAGATCCCTACAGACCATTACTCTTCTCCTAGAAGGTGAGCCGAACTCCTTCTTAACATAATGTACTGTAAACTGTAGGTAATTTGCATTGTGTTGACCACCAATATGCACCTATTACATTTGTAGTCATTTCAATTGCAAATTTCCATTTTAGTATGCGTCACCATTCTCTTTCTCTCTCTCTCTGTGGTGATAAGCCTGGGGAATCTGAAAGCATTTGGTCATGATCCTTAATATCTGATTGAGTCATGGTCGTGTTTATTTGAGCAATTTGTCCTCAGTTGCCTTCAGTTGCTTATCTCTGTTTTCCTGTTTAGTTCTGATCAGATGATTGTCTCAGATGCATGTGTTAGTGTCAAAATTATGCCTGCTGAATCAGGTGAACAAGAACACATGCTAGTACCAGCAGATGGTGTTACAGCAAGCAGAGGGAGGGATGGAGAGAGAGGAATGGAGAAAGAGAGAGAGAGAACAAAAAGATAATGACTTGACACAGAACTAACAAAAAAACTATGCAAACTAGAATGCTATTTGGCCCTAGAGTACACACTGGAAGAATGCCTGACCACTGTGACTTACCCAAAATGAATGAAAGCTTTAACTACAGTATGTACAGACTCAGAGAGGCCACCGTAGGCAGAACTGGCTCTCAAAAGAAGACAAAATGAGATGGAAACTGAGCTGCACTTCCTAACTTCCTGCCAAACATATGACCATATTAGAGACAAACAATTCCCTCAGATTACTCAGACCTACAAAGAATTAGAAAACAAATCCAATTTTGGGAAACTTAAATTTTTTATTTTTCCCTTATTTTACCTGGTCAGTTGACTTAGAACACATTTCCAGTTACAGCAACGACCTGGGGAATAGTTACAGGGGAGAGGAAGGGAATGAGTGAGCCAATTGGATGTTGAGGATAATTAGGTGGCAATGATGGTATGAGGGCCATAAGCGCCATGGGATCTTTAGTGACCACAGAGAATCAGGACACCTCTTTAACGTCCAACCCGAAATACCACAGTGTGCCATCACAGCAAAACGATTTGTGACCGGTTGTCACAAGAAAATGGAAACCAGTGAAGAATAAACACCATTGTATATACAACCCATATTTCTGTTTATTTATTTTCCCTTTTGTACTTTAACTATGTGCACATCGCCACAACACTGTATACAGCCTTAATATGATATTTGAAATGTATCTATTCCTTTGGAATTTTTGTGAGTGTAGTGTTCACTGTTCATTTTATAAAGTTTATTTAACATTTGTTTATTATCTATGTTACTTCTGTTGGCAATGTAAACATATCTTTCCCATGCCAATAAATATTTTTTAATTGAATTGAATTTAATTGAATTGAATTGAGAGAGAGAGAGAGAGACTGGGGGATGAGACAGAGAGACAGGGGGAGGAGAGAGGGAGAGAGGGGGAAAGGAGTTAAAAAAGAGAAAGAGAGATGGTGAGAGACGATAGAGAGAGAGAGAGGGAGAGAGAGAGAAAGGGGGAGTCGAGGAGAGAGGACAGAGAGAAAGAGAAAGAGAGAGAGATGGTGAGATCCGGGCTGTGTTCTGTAGGCACTGAACAGAACGTGTTGTTCTAAAACTGAAAAACAACAATCCTCTTTCCATTCCTTGCTCATCACTAATTGTTTATATTATGCTTTCTTCATATTTGTCGCCCTTGTTAAAACATACCTTATTCTTGTATAGCCTTGCTCTGTCTGTCATCATCATCCCCCTTCTTTCGTTCCTTCGTTCCTTCCTTCGTTCCTTCCTTCCCTCGTTCCTTCCTTCTCTCTCTCTCTCTCTCTCTCTCTCTCTCTCTCTCTCTCTCTCTCTCTCTCTCTCTCTCTCTCTCTCTCTCTCTCTCTCTCTCTCTCTCTCTCTCTCTCTCTTTCCCCCCTTTTTGCTTATTCCACTTAAACAGCACTGCACTGACTTGGGGCATATCTCTGTATTCACGCTGATCTACATAAAGGAATACAACAATGGTGCCATTTTCAGTAGTACGTGTCTAATTCCATTCCTCATGCCTTCGTTATGCCGTTATCTCTTCCTCACTTATAGCCAATGAAAAGGCAATAAGGAATTTGTACAATGTTTTCTTCCTTTGAATAACAGAGGGTGGGATATTGCAGTGGTTATGAAATGGAGTGAGTGTGTATGGGGGATGAGGAAAAGGTAAGACGGGGGTTAACACGCCTGTGTCTTTGCTGGTGGAGACTGACGGATGTAGGAATGGCGCTTGCTTGCACAGATTAAACTTGACATTTTGCTTTCGCTGGCTCTTCAAAGCCTAACCCACCACACCAGTCCCCCCCCACACACACACACAATCTCTTGAAAAGACCCTCAACATAAAAGCTTTCTCTTGCACTGTCATTATCTCTCTCTCTCTCTCTCTCTCTCTCTCTCTCTCTCTCTCTCTCTCTCTCTTGTTATCCCTCTCTTCTACCAAATACCTTCTGTGAGAAAGGGGAATGGGTTATTTTGTCAAGCATACGCACGTACGTGTGTCTGTGTGTGCGTTTTGTGTGTGTGTATATGTGGGCGCGCCTTCGTGCACGTGTGTCCAGTGACACCTTTAGCTAAACTACAGCAGTCTACAACTACAACTGCTGACAGATTACATGGAGATATATTAAATAATAGAGGATACATCATGAAAGAGAGGAGAAAGAGTCACTTCAAATAGGATGGTTTAAAGTGCATTGTGAAAACAGGGTTTTCATGTGCGAGAGAAACAGAGAATGTATTAATATATATTGTCATGAGTTTAGATTTTTTTACCTTTATATAACTAGGTAAGTCAGGTAAGAACAAATTCTTATTTACAATGACGGCCTACCCCTGACGATGCTGTGCCAATTGTGCGCCACCCTATGGGATTCCCAATCACAGCCAGATGTGATACAGCCTGGAATCAAACAAGGGACTGTAGTGACGCCTCTTGCACTGAGAAGCAGTACCCTAGACCACTGCGCCACTCAGGAGTGTTTACATGTATTTCAGGAGGAGAACGAGTTAAACAGGAAGGACAGAGGGAGATAGAGAAAGAAAGAAAGAGTGATAGAGCATACATACTGTGCATAAGAGATAAATTGAGTAAGAGAAATATAGAAAGAGAGAGTGAGAGATACAGAGAGAGAGAGACAGACACACAGAGAGAGAGAGAGAGAGAGGAGGAGGATAGGCTTGTGCTGAGAGCGGAGCGTAGCTTAGAGAGAGGGAGCAGCTCAGCAGCGCTTCTGTCTGTCTCTGTCCCTGCTCAGATTTCCACAGCTGTGAGCTGCACCTCTGCTACCCTACTCCACGCGGATCTACTGGGGTGTGTGTGTCTGAGAGTGTATTCCTGTGTGTGTGTGTGAGTTGCTTGCAAGTCTACAGCATGCATTGTGTGTTTCTCCGCTGCTCCAGTGATGGTTCTCCCACCTAAGGGTGAAGGCTCTGCTACGGACTCTACCTAAAACACATGAGCCCTGGCATAGCCAGCCCTGGCGTAGCATCCCAGTAAGGTAGGCATTTTATAATTTTCTTGGCATTTTAACTGCTACCCTGCTTTGCTCTTTCTTGCATTTTACAATAATTTTTACGTCGGATTTGCATTTTCCTGGATTTTACTCGGTTTGGCTACTAATGGCTATTACCTGACATTTTATTGGACTACTCTGTTTGCTCTGGTATTTCTACAGGTTTTGAAGGTAATCTGTGTTTAATAGGTACTCTAGTAGGACATTGGTTACCATTCCAGCACAGAGTACAGTATGGTTTAATTACATATTTCCTCTCTGTGTGTCCTTCAAGCAAGGGCATGTAAAACTATTCTGGGGTGGATCAGTGTGGTTTAGGGTGTTTTAACAGTGGACATGAGCCCGGCCGACTGTGCCAAGTTCCCTGATTATGGGTTTCAGCCAGGGGATTGGATGGGGGCAAAGCACGCTATTTCAAGTACAGTGCCTTCAAAAAGTATTCATACCCCTTGACTTATTCCATATTTTGTTGTGTTACAGACTGCATTCTTTTCTCTTTCTGTTATTACAGCCATTAAGGCCGTTCCCGACACTATCCGGTGAAATGTAAGGCACCAAATTGAAAATCCAAAAGTTGAATTATTAAACATTCATCAATATACAAGTGTTGCATAGTCATCAAAAGCTCTGATTCTTGGCAATACCACAGCGTTGTCTGATTTTTTGCTTTACGGCGAAAGCACAACATTTGATTGTTTGAGGATAGCACCTCTAACATTTCTGCATTAGTATAAATTCATAACCAGCGCGGGTCACACAAAACCCATATAAGAGCTAAAATAAATCAATTACCTTTCGAAGAACTTCTGCTGAGGGCATCCCGAGTGTCCAACGAAGACATCCAATGGTTATTTTGTTAGAAAAAGTAATTTAGTATATCCATAAATATCTGTTTGGTTGGCGCGTTATGTTCAGAAAATCCACCGTCGAGTCGCCATTGAACCGTGAAGAGAACGCGTTCAAATTATATCTATCAACTTTGTCCAAACAAATCAAACATAATTTATAATGTATCCTTAGGTATCCTTTTATGTATATTTACTATAATATTTAAACCGGATTATAGCCTGAACGATAGGAAAGGAAAAAAACACAGAGCACGCGAGACTGTGAACGCGCATGTCATTCTATAGAGTTCCGGGGTACACGTCTAAATTCTTCTTCTATTGGCTTCTAATTCAACCTAAGGTCATGAAACCCTGTCTAAAGACTGTTGACATCCAGTGTAAGCCATAGGTACTGCAGTCTAGGTCCTATATAACGTTGAATACAATAGGCAGCCAGGAGAAAAAGGTAATCTACAAAAAAAACTGCAAATCCGGATGGATTTTCCTCGGGTTTTCGCCTGCTATATCAGTTCTGTTATACTCACAGACATTATGTTAACGGTTTTAGAATCTTCAGGGTGTTTCCTATCCAATAGTACTAATTATGTGCATATCCTAGTTTCTGGGCCTGAGTGGCAGGTATTTTACTTTGAGCACGCCAGACTCTCCAAAACCGACACCTCGGCTGATGATGCCTAAAAAGTTAAAGTCGCCATTGGCCTCATGGTGAAATCCCTTAGTTGTTTCCTTCGTCTCCGGAAACTAAGTTAGGAAGGACGCCTGTATCTTTGTAGTGACTGGGTGTATTGATACATCATCCAAAGTATTCACACCCCTTGACCTTTTCCACATTTTGTTGTGTTACAGCCTGAATTTAAAATGGATTACATTTAGATTGTTTGTCACTGGCCTACACACAATACCCCATAATGTCAAAGCAGAATTTTATTTTTCAAATGTTTTAAAAATTTATAAGAAATGGAAAGCTGAAAAGTATTGTGTCAAGTATTCAACCCCTTTGTTGTGGTAAGTTCAGGAGTAAAACTGTGCGTAACAAGTCACATAGCAAGTTGCATGGACTCACTCCCTGTGCAATAATAGTGTTTAACATGATTTTTGAATGACTACTTAATTTATGTACCCCACACATGCAATTATCTGTAAGGTCTCTCTGTCGAGCACTGAATTTCAAACACAGATTCAACCGAAAAGACCAGGGAGGCTTTCCAATATCTAGCAAAGAAGGGCACCTATTGGTAGATCGGTAAAAAAAATCTGACATTGAAGATACCTTTGAGCATGGTAAAGTTATTAGTTACACTTTGGATGGTGTATCAATACACCCAATAACTACAAAGATACAGGCGTCCTTCCTAACTCAGTTGCCAGAGAGGGGATTTCACCATGAGGCCAATGGTGACTTTAAAACAGGTAGAGTTTAATGGCTGTGATAGGAAAAAACCAAGGATGGATCAACAACATTATAGTTAATCCTCAATACTAACCTAAATTACATAATGAAAATAAGGAAGCCTGTACAGAATACAAATATTCCAAAACATGCATCCTGTTTGCTGAAATAATACTGCAAAAAGGTGTTCAGTTTGAGGCAAATCCAATACAACACATTACTGAGTACAACTCTTCATATTTTCAAGCATAGTTAGTGGTGGCTGCATCATGTTATGGGAATGCTTGTATTCGTTAAGGACTGGGGAGATTTTCAGGATGAAAAGGAAACAGAATGGAGCTAAGCATATGCAAAATCCTAGAGGATTAACCTGGTTCCATCTGCTTTCCACCAGACACTGGGAGATGAAGTCACCTTTCAGCAGCGTAACAACCTAAAACACAAGGCCAAATCTACACTGTATTTTTTTACCAAGATGACAGTGAATGTTCCTGAGTTGCCGAGTTACAGTTTTGACTTAAATCTACTTGAAAATCTATGACAAGACCTGAAAATGGTTGTCTATCAATGATCAACAACCAATTTGACAGAGCTTGAAGAATTTTGAAAATAATAATGGGCAAATGTTGTGCAATCCAGGGGTGGAAAGCTTTTAGAGACTTGCCCAGAAAGAGCTGTAATCGCTGCCAAAGTAATGACTTAGGGTTGTTAATGAGATATTTCTGTATTTCATTTTCAATAAATGTGCAAAGATTTCTAGAAATATGTTTTCAATTCGTCATTATCGGGTATTGTGTTCATAGGGGTATGGAAAAAATCTATGTAATACATTTTGAATTCAGGCTATAACACAACACAATGTGGAATAAGTCAAGGGGTATGAATACTTTCTGAAGGTGCCCTTCTTAGTGAGGCATTGGAAAATGTTACTGGTCTTTGTGATTCTGTGTTTGAAATTCACTGCTTGACTGAGGGACCTTACAGATAATTGTACTTGTGGGGTACAGATATGAGTTAGTCCTAAAAAAATTATGGTAAACATTATTGCATACAGAGTCTGTCCATTGATAAGCACATTTTTACTCCTGAACATATTTAGGCTTGCCATAACAAAGGGGTTGAATACTTATTGACTCAAGACATTTCAGATTTACATTTTTTATTAATTTGTAAAAAAGTTGAAATGTTTTTTTACTTATTTGAAAAGAAAATGAAAATGTTGAAAAACATAATTCCACTTTGACGTTATAGGCCAGTGACCAAACAAATCTCAATTTAATCAATTTTAAATGCAGGCTGTAACATTCCGGCTGTGCATTACGTTTCCTGTTTGATATACAGTACTCTGGACATATTGTATCAGTACTTTGATTGATGTAATTAGTATTACCGGTAGACTGCATTGCATTGTATTCCATTGTACTGTATTTGACTAATTGATTAGTATTGTATCACGGGTATTGTTTTGTATTGATTTATGTTGATCTGAATCCTAGTAGCCATTTGTATCATGTGTTATTGTATTGATAAGCAGTTGGCTCAGTACTTTACCAGCATATGCAGTTAACAACAATATCCATGCAGTGGCAGGATCAGTCATTAGATGAAATTGAAATTCCATGTATTGAGTACACACAATACCGATAGGCTAAACTTCACCACAGTTCACTGCTCATGTTGTCCAGTCAGTTGAATAGCAGCTGATTATACTCTATGGCAGCTAATGAAATTCTCCATTTGATCTTTCCAGTACATTGACAGCCTTGCTAGAATAATTTTGCCTTGGCATATATTTCTTATATGAAACGTTCAGTATGTGAAGAATGCAGTCCATGAATGACGTTATTATTGTAGGCCTACGTGTCAAATGAAACTCATTGAATTCAATTGAAATTCACTGAATATATGCACCACTTACAGACTACTGCATGCTTTGAATAGTTGCTATAGGCTTACCATATCTGGAAGTACCATATATAATACCCAATATTATATTGGGCCATATATACAGTGAGGGAAAAAAGTATTTGATCCCCTGCTGATTTTGTACGTTTGCCCACTGTCAAAGAAATGATCAGTCTATAATTTGAATGGTAGGTTTATTTGAACAGTGAGAGACAGAATAACAACAAAAAAATCCAGAAAAACGCATGTGAAAAATGTTATAAATTGATTTGCATTTTAATGAGGGAAATAAGTATTTGACCCCTCTGCAAAACATGACTTAGTACTTGGTGGCAAAACCCTTGTTGGCAATCACAGAGGTCAGATGTTTCTTGTAGTTGGCCACCAGGTTTGCACACATCTCAGGAGGGATTTTGTCCCACTCCTCTTTGCAGATCTTCTCCAAGTCATTAAGGTTTCGAGGCTAACGTTTGTCAACTCGAACCTTCAGCTCCCTCCACAGATTTTCTATGGGATTAAGGTCTGGAGACTGGCTAGGCCACTCCAGAACCTTAATGTGCTTCTTCTTGAGCCACTCCTTTGTTGCCTTGGCCGTGTGTTTTGGGTCATTTTCATGCTGGAATACCCATCCACGACCCATTTTCAATGCCCTGGCTGAGGGAAGGAGGTTCTCACCCAAGATTTGACGGTACATGGCCCGTCCATCGTCCCTTTGATGCAGTGAAGTTGTCCTATCCCCTTAGCAGAAAAACACCCCCAAAGTATAATGTTTCCACCTCCATGTTTGAAGGTGGGGATGGTGTTCTTGGGGTCATAGGCAGTATTCCTCCTCATCCAAACACGGCGAGTCGAGTTGATTTCAAAGAGCTCCATTTTGGTCTCATCTGACCACAATACTTTCACCCAGTTGTCCTCTGAATCATTCAGATGTTCATTGGCAAACTTCAGATGGGCATGTATATGTGCTTTTTTGAGCAGGGGGACCTTGCGGGCGCTGCAGGATTTCAGTCCTTCACGGCGTAGTGTGTTACCAATTGTTTTCTTGGTGGCTATGGTCCCAGCTGCCTTGAGATGATTGACAAGATTCTCCCGTGTAGTTCTGGGCTGATTCCTAACCGTTCTCATGATCATTGCAACTCCACGAGCTGAGATCTTGCATGGAGCCCCAGGCTGAGGGAGATTGACAGTTTTTTGTGTTTCTTCCATTTGCGAATAATCGCACCAACTGCTGTCAACTTCTCACCAAGCTGCTTGGCGATGGTCTTGTAGCCCATTCCAGCCTTGTGTAGGTCTACAATCTTGTCCCTGACATCCTTGGAGAGCTCTTTGGTCTTGGCCATGGTGGAGAGTTTGGAATCTGATTTATTGATTGCTTCTGTGGACAGATGTCTTTTATACAGGTAACAAGCTGAGATTAGGAGCACTCCCTTTAAGAGTGTGCCCCTAATCTCAGCTCCTTACCTGTATAAAAGACACCTGGGAGCCAGAAATCTTTCTGATTGAGAGGGGGTCAAATACTTATTTCCCTCATTAAAATGCAAATCAATTTATAACATTTTTCACGTGTTTTTTTGGATTTTTCTTTTGTTTTTCTGTGTCTCACTGTTCAAATAAACCTACCATTAAAATTATAGACTGATCATTTCTTTGTCAGTGGGCAAACGTACAAAATCAGCAGGGGATCAAATACTTTTTTCCCTCACTGCATTTTTGAAGTTATGAAGACTCCTTCAAATAGGTGTTTGTTTTTCTACTGGCTACAACTGGTTGCTATGTGGTGCATGTGGTTATGTGTGCACATCGTTCTGTGTGTGACTAGCTCGTGGCTGTGGAGTCCTTCCAGGGTTGGTGGTTGGTCAGGGTGATTACAAGAGGACTCTCTCCCTATGGTCACCTGATTTAGCTCTAAATAATCTAATGTGCCTCTGCTGCTGGACACAAATATAGCCACTTCATCAATGTTGTTTCCACGTCATTTCAATCAAATTACATTGAACCAATGTGGAATAGACTCATTCTGATTGGCTGGGCCTGGCTCCGCAGTGGGTGGGCCTATGCCCTCTCAGGCACACTCATGGCTGCGCCCCTGCCCAGTCATGTGAATTCCATAGATTAGGGCCAAATACATTTATTTTAATTGACTGATATCCTTCTATGTACTGTAACTCAGTAAAACCTTTGAAATTGTTTAATGTTGCATTTATATTTGTGTTCAGTATATATAGATTTCATTTTCCTTGAACTTTCGTCATTACAGTCATTTTCTCTTGCAAATCGTTTTTTTCAACATTTGTTAGTTTAGCGTAATTGGATCATTTAGGAATATGAGCCTTGTGTTTTCTATACTTCCAAGAACAAACTGTAATCGCTGCTAGCACAATGAATCATTGAGAGCTTTACTATTGAAACAGTGTCTGGCCAATTAGCCCTCTCACCTGGCTGAAGCCCCAAGCAATGGGCAAGATTGAGCGGATGACTTTTGTCAAGTTGTTGTTACTGCCTTTCAAAGAGCGTTACATTATGGGGTTAGAAATTGTACAACTTGCCCATGTCAACTACATGAACTTTACAAAAGGTCATGAAGTGCTGACTGCAGTCGACTACAAGTTTCTGCAGTTACTCTTCACCAACTTCATCATGCAGCCATCACCTGCATTGTGGGAGGATCTATTGTCAATCAATCATTAGAGTGTTTTTGTTTGACCACGCAAATGTGACCAAAGACATTACTGAAAAAGAAACCAACTGTGCCGCGATTCATGTATACAGTGGATATAATTGTGATATTTGACGCTCTCTCTCACTTATTGATTGTACAATATACAATATATGCCTACACAAGGGACAGGACTCTGATGTGCCAACTTCTGTCTGTAGTGTCTGAACCATTTGGGCTACAAACTCATATGACCCCACTGTGAAAAGGGAAGACCAGTGTTCTCAGGTTTGCTTTACCACCCCCACAATGTCACGGGACTCTTCTGAAGGTAACCCATGCAAACACATGGAAGTATAGAGGTAGTTTTGTGCCAACAAAAAAAAACATTTCCGGAACTTTCTTATTTCTCCTAGATATATGACACTCTTCAAAACCTTATTGCTTATGATAAACATTTTGACCATCTTTTTTGCCTTTTATAAATGTGCTATTTAATGCATTTCTATATTTTCTAAATAAAGGGCTCCTAAAATTCTAAATAAAAATAGCTAAATGATCCATGTTATGACCATCTTTAAACAATTCCAGATGTTAGCTTGTGTACTTGTGCTCTAGCTGACTGCCCTGCATATGAGAAAGAAAGCCCACAGCATTCCGCAGATCTTCTGGTGATCTTTCCTTCAACTGTTGCTAAGATCTAAACACTCAGGGGAAATCAGGGGAAACAGGTGCACGCATCTGAGGGAAGACTTCTGAAGGAGGGATATACGTTGTGTAATGCTTTGCATTAAGTTATTTAATCTCAGTTACTCTAATTGCTAACTTGAGTTTCTGTATTAGTAGCCCTCTAAGTGGATAGATAAACATCCTGCCAATACAGAAAGGATTGAGGCTTACAATTACTTTCTGACACATCAGAGTCAGATAAACTGTGTTGTAATGGAATGGAAGAAAAACTTGTTTTGTTTATAACTTTCAGCTCTGAAGGTTCACTATAATAGGTATAATAGTAAGAAGAAATGTTGTTCTTGTCTCAGTGTTGGTGTTCGGAATGTCAGGGTTCAACCTAATGTTGAGTTGTGGAATTGCTTTCACATTTATATCAGGAAACAGATTCATGCATATTTTTCTAGCTAACAACTTAATGCGTCATAGCATTCATCTAGTCTGGAGTCCTGGCATTCTTGTTTGGTTACGTTGGTGCTGTGACCTGAATTAGGGCTCTATTCAATCAGATCCACTTTAGCCAACATCCTTATAGTGGTTGTTTTGTCCAGCCAGGTAACCTGTGATACAAGTCAGTATTCTATGTCCATCCATGTCTAAAGACATCGGGAGATAAAGTGGAAACGGGCTACTAGGGGCAACAGTGAGAGCTGTGTGTTGTGGACGGGGATGGCAGATGGGCGTAAGCATCTGCCTCTGATTCAAAGGGGCCAGACGTGCATAGTTTTAATGGAAATTTATGTGACCTTATTTGACCTTTTCTGCTGCTTTTGAGACACGGTTCTATCCCTCCTTAGGGCACTACTTGTTGAGTAATTAAAACACTAAACAATCAAAATACAGTCACTATTGGTCACTCTACTATGTATTATTACTCTAATATGTATTCACTATAGAATTGTGTCAGTTATTAATGATAAACCTTTTTTACTGCACTCTAGAGAGTTGTAGGCCTAGATATCTAGGCCTAATCTTTGCACATTTATTGTGAGAGAGAGAGGAGAGAGAGTGTGTGTGCATGTTGTGTTCTATTTTTTCCTTGTCAGCCATCCATCTCTGCTTTTTTGCTTCATAAAAAAATGACGTCTGAAACTCCCTCCAGGTCACCTCTCTCTCCATTCCTTGGCCTTGCTTGCCTGATGACTTACCCTGAATGTTAATCGCTGCATACATTCACTGTGGAGAAGAAACGTCAGTTCGGCCGGAGCAATGTGGATTGGTAGCCAGGGAATGGCCTTGGTACATAAAAAATTCTTTGCAGGACAATAAACATATTTGCCTGCCACTCCTGGGAACCCTGTACATATGTAAGGTCTGTTGTGGCCCTGTTTCAGCTCCAGATGACAAATCCTCAGTGATGTAAATTACTTAAGTAAAAAACACTTGAAAGTACTACTTAAGTAGTTTTTGGGGGTATCTGTACTTTACTATTTATATTTTTGACAACTTTTACTTCACTACATTCCTAAAGAAAATTGTGTACTTTTTCTCCATACAATTTCCCCTTACACCCAAAAGTACTTTGAATGCTTAGCAGGACAGGAAATTGTCTAATTCACACATCTATCAAGATAACATCCCTGGTCATCCCTACTGCCTCAGATCTGGCAGACTCACTAAATGCATGCTTTGTTTGTAAATTATGTCTGAGTGTTGGATTGTGTCCCTGGCTATCTGTAAACCAAGAAGTACAAACAATTAAATTAGTCAGCCACCAATTGTGCAAGTTCTCTCACTTAAAAAGATGAGAGAGGCCTGTAATTTTCATCATAGGTACACTTCAACTATGACAGACAAAATTAGGGAAAAAAATCCAGAAAATCACATTGTAGGATTTTTATGAATTTATTTGCAAATTATGGTGGAAAATAAGTATTTGGTCACATACAAACAAGCAAGATTTCTGGCTCTCAGAGACCTGTAACTTCTTCTTTAAGAGGTTCCTCTGTCCTCCACTCATTACCTGTATTAATGGCACCTGTTTGAACTTGTTATCAGTATAAAGACACCTGTCCACAACCTCAAACAGTCACACTCCAAACTCCACTATGGCCAAGACCAAAGAGCTGTCAAAGGACACCAGAAACAAAATTGTAGACCTGCACCAGGTTGGGAAGACTGAATCTGCAATAGGTAAGCAGCTTGGTTTGAAGAAATCAACTGTGGGAGCAATTATTAGGAAATGGAAGACATACAAGCCCACTGATAATCTTCCTTGATCTGGGGCTCCACGCAAGATCTCACCCGTGGGGTCAAAATGATCACAAGAACGGTGAGCAAAAATCCCAGAACCACACGGGGGACCTAGTGAATGACCTGCAGAGAGCTGGGACCAAAGTAACAAAGCCTACCATCAGTAACACACTACGCCGCCAGGGACTCAAATCCTGCAGTACCAGGACGTGTCCCCCTGCTTAAGCCAGTACATGTTCAGGCAAGTCTAAAGTTTGCTAGAGAGCATTTGGATGATCCAGATGAGGATCGGGAGAATGTCAGATGAAACCAAAATAGAACTTTTTGGTAAAAACTCAACTAAATCGTGTTTGGAGGACAAAGAATGCTGAGTTGCATCCAAAGAACACCATACCTACTGTGAAGCATGGGGTGGAAACATCATGCTTTGGGGCTGTTTTTCTGCAAAGGGACCAGGACGACTGATCCGTGTAAAGGAAAGAATGAATGGGGCCATGTATCGTGAGATTTTGAGTGAAAACCTCCTTCCATCAGCAAGGGCATTGAAGATGAAACGTGGCTGGGTCTTTCAGCATGACAATGATCCCAAACACACCGCCCGGCAACGAAGGAGTGGCCGTAGAAGCATTTCAAGGTCCTGGAGTGGCCTAGCCAGTCTCCAGATCTCAACCCCATAGAAAATCTTTGGAGGGAGTTGAAAGTCCGTGTTGCCCAGCGACAGCCCCAAAACGTCACTGCTCTAGAGGAGATCTGCATGGAGGAATGGGCCAAAATACCAGCAACAGTGTGTGAAAACCTTGTGAAGACTTACAGAAAACGTTTGACCTCTGTCATTGCCAACAAAGGGTATATAACAAAGTATTGAGATAAACTTTTGTTATTGACCAAATACTTATTTTCCACCATAATTTGCAAATAAATTCATAAAAAATCCTACAATGTGATTTTCTGGATTTCTTTTCCTCATTTTGTCTGTCATAGTTGAAGTGTACCTATGATGAAAATTACAGGCCTCTCTCATCTTTTTAAGTGAGAGAACTTGCACAATTGGTGGCTGACTAAATACTTTTTTTCCCCACTGTAAGTATATTTTAGCTATTACATTTAGACTTTTCCTGAAGAAGGATTTTATTGTGTGACTTTCACTTTTACTTGAGTCATTACTTGAGTCATTAGTCAAGTTATCTTTACTTTTATTCAAGTATGACAATTGGATACTTTTTCCACCACTGCAAAACCTGCACACACTCACAGAGGGTTGCAGGTCTGCCGACTTCCTTTTGGTCATTCATTTTAATAATCAGAGAAATATCGAATAAACTCAAAAAATTGCGTTAACTGTCAATGTACTTTATTGCACACAATCCTCAAATAAAATGGAGCAAACATAAAATGAACAGTGTCTTTACATAGGGTCTAATGTGTATGTGTGTGTGTGAGAGAGAGAGAGAGAGAGAGAGAGAGAGAGAGAGAGAGAGAGAGTTTTTCAACTCAGAAAGAAGCTCACAGAATTTCCTCAAACTGTACACAATAGCAATTAATATTATCAATCACACTTTGATTTGATAGATATTTAGTGTAATTATGTAGATATTGATAATGGTTATGTAGGCGTAGATATGTCCTATCCTAAAATAAAATGGATCATACATAAAATAAACAAGTATTACAATTGATTTACATTAGGGATAAAGTGTGTGACAGAGACAGAGAGAGAGTGTGTGCATGTTGTGTTATATTTTTCCTTGTCAGCCACCCATCTCTGCTCTGTCAATCTTAAATGGCCCAGTGTATGCACTTCTGGGCAACGCTGTCGGGCATTGGTGGAGTGGATGACAGATCTGAAAGAGAGATGCACAAAGTGACAGTAAGTACGGTGCATTCGGAAATTATTTAGGCCCTTTGACTTATTTCCTATTTTGTTACGTTACAGCCTCATTCTAACATTTTTTTTCTCATCATGTCACTGGTGTAGAGAGGAGTAAGCAGGAGGCAGTTTCAGGTTTAGAACTACTGAATTTATTTCAGCACCATATACCAAAGCGGGACTAAACCAAAATGCTGTTGTGCTCAAAATATATCTCAATAAACAAAAAAGCACAGGGGGAACCTTGTGCAAAATATAAAGTACTCAGGAAATAGCGGGAGAGATTCCTCTCAAGAAATCAAGTAACATTGACAATGACTGACAAAGACAAATGGCAGAGGGAATATATACAGTGATAGAGTGGGGATTGGAACCACGAGTGTGTAATGATGACAAGACAAGTCCGGGTTTGATGAGTTCATTTTCCAAGATGGCGTAGCAGTGCAGACGTGTTTTTGTTCGTCCCCTCGTGTACTTTGTATTTTTCGTCTTTTTTGTATATATTAAAATTTTATTTTCAATCTCTTTTTCATTTTTATATTAAATATACCTTCCGGTAACCTGCCTCACCCATTGTGTTACCTAACCGCTATTTTATTAGACCTTTTTAGACTGAATTCCATAGGGAGCTAGCGAGCTAACCAGCTATTTCAGTCACTGTTAGCCACCGCTAGCGGCCTTTAACCTACTGCACAGACACCAGCCTTTTTTAGCCCGGATAATACTTGCCAGCCTACCACCATCGGACTGTTTCTCCACCACAACGTCGTATCCCTGCCGTAAACCCTGGACCACTACACCTGATCTCCACAGCTAGCTAGCTGCCACTGAGTGACCGAGTGGCTCTAGTGGCTAACGCCCCTGCCCCGGAGCCAGCTCCAGCTAGACCCAGGCGCATCTCCCGGCTAGCAACAATAATACCTCTCTCGCCATCTGGCTTGATCCCTCTCGACACGACGCCCCGTCGTACCACCTCGACTGGTCTGCCGATGTTTACTCCATCCGCTCTGCCTGCAACCGGCCTCCGTCAGAGCAGACGGTTCTACCAACCCCGGCCTGCTAACTCTTAACTTTAAACGCTGTGTCTCCTGCGTGCCGGCGTAGTAACGACTACCTCGCGGCTTCCCTGCCCCATCTATTGCTGTTCACTGGACCCTATGATCACTCGGCTACATAGCTGATGCCTGCAGGACTATTCATTAATCACGGTACTCCATTCTGTTTATTTTAAATTTTTTGTTTATCTGTCGGCCCCAGCCGTGTACTCAGGCCCTGTGTGTTGCTAACCAACCCTCTTTGCCAGTTTACCTGTTGTTGTTGTCTTAGCTGACTAGCCTTGCGGTCTTACCCGTTGTTGTCCCAACCAACACCTGTGTTTGCTTTATGCTTTGCTTTATGTCTCTCTCAAGTGTCAATATGCCCTGTTTACAGTTGTTTAGGGTAGTTATCATTGTGTTAGTTTACAGTGGAGCCCCTAGGCCCACTATACATGCCTCAGATTCCTCCTTTGTCCCACCTCCCATACATGCGGTGACCTCACCCAGTATTACCAGCACCTCCAGAGATGCAACCACTCTTATCATCACTTGGTGCCTGGGCCTACCTCCACTGTACCCGTACTCCACCATACCCCTGTCTGCACATTATACCCTGAATCTATTCTACCACGCCTAAAAATCTGCTCCTTTTATTCTCTGTTCCCAGCGCACTAGACGTCCTGTTCTGATAGCCTTTAGCCGTACCCTCATCCTGCTCCTCCTCTGTTCCTCGGGTGATGTGGAGGTAAACCCAGGCCCTGTAGCCCCCAGCACCACACCTATTCCCAGGCCCCAGGCACTCTCTTTTGTTGACTTCTGTAACCGTAAAAGCCTTGGTTTCATGCATGTTAACATCAGAAGCCTCCTCCCTAAGTTTGTTTTACTCACTGCTTTAGCACACTCCGCCAACCCTGAAGTCCTGGCCGTGTCTGAAACCTGGCTTCGGAAGGCCACCTAAAATTCTGACATTTCCATACGCAACTACAACATTTTCCGCCAAGATAGAACTGCCAAAGGGGGAGGAGTTGCAATCTATTGCAGAGATAGCCTGCAAAGTTCTATCATACTTTCCAGATCTATGCCCAAACAGTTCGAACTTCTAATTCTAAAAATTAATTTCTCCAGAAATAAGTCTCTCACTGCTGCCGCCTGCTATAGACCCCCCTCAGCTCCCAGCTGTGCCCTGGACTCCATATGTGAATTGATTGCCCCCCATCTATCTTCAGAGTTCGTTCTGTTAGGTGACCTAAACTGGGATATGCTTAACACCCCGGCAGTCCTACAATCTAAGCTAGATGCCCTCAATCTCACACAAATCATCAAGGAACCCACCAGGTACAATCCTAAATCTGTAAACATGGGCACCCTCATAGACATTATCCTGACCAACCTGCCCTCCAAATACACCTTTACTGTTTTCAATCAGGATCTCAGCGACCACTGCCTCATTGCCTGCATCCGCTATGGGCCCGCGGTCAAACGACCACCCCTTATCACTGTCAAACGCTCCCTAAAACACTTCTGCGAGCAGGCCTTTCTAATCGACCTGGCCCGGGTATCCTGGCAGGATATTGACCTCATTCCGTCAGTCGAGGATGCCTGGTCGTTCTTTAAAAGCAACTTCCTCACCATCTTAAATAAGCATGCCCCTTTCAAAGATGTAGGACTAAGAACAGATACAGCCCTTGGTTTACTCCAGACCTGACTGCCCTTGACCAGCACAAGAACATCCTGTGGCGGACTGCTATTGCATCGAATAGTCCCCGCGATATGCAACTGTTCAGGGAAGCCAGGAACCAATACACGCAATCAGTCAGGAAAGCAAAGGCTAGCTTTTTCAAACAGAAATTTGCATCCTGTAGCTCTAACTCCATGGAGAACAATAGCACCTCCTCCCAGCTGCCCACTGCACTGAGGCTAGGTAACACGGTCACCACCGACAAATCCATGATTATCGAAAATTTCAACAAGCATTTCTCTACGGCTGGCCATGCTTTCCTCCTGGCTACCCCAACCCCGGCCAACAGCTCCGGCCCCCCGCATCTACTTGTCCAAGCCACCCCAGCTTCTCCTTCACCAAAATCCAGATAGCAGATGTTCTGAAAGAGCTGCAAAATCTGGACCCGTACAAATCAGCTGGACTAGATAATCTGGACCCTCTCTTTTTAAAACTATCTGCTGCCATTGTTGCAACTCCTATTACCAGTCTGCTCAACCTCTCTTTGGTGTCGTCCGAGATCCCAAAAGATTGGAAAGCTGCTGCGGTCATCCCTCTCTTCAAAGGGGTGACACCTAGACCCAAATTGCTATAGACCTATATCAATCCTGCCCTGCCTCTCTAAAGTCTTTGAAAGCCTAGTTAATAAACAGATCATTGACCACTTCGAATCCCACCGTACCTTCTCCGCTGTGCAATCCGGTTTCCGAGCTGGTCACGGGTACACCTCAGCCACGCTCAAGGTACTAAACGATATCATAACCGCCATCGATAAGAGACATTACTGTGCAGCCGTATTCATTGACCTGGCCAAGGCATTCGACTCTGTCAATCACCACATCCTTATCGGCAGACTCAACAGCCTTGGTTTCTCTAATGATTGCCTCGCCTGGTTCACCAACTGCTTTGCCGACAGAGTTCAATGTGTTAAATCTGAGGGCCTGTTGTCCGGGCCTCTGGAAGTCTCTATGGGGGTGCCACAGGGTTCAATTCTTGGGCCAACTCTCTTCTCTGTATACATCAATGATGTCACTCTTGCTGCTGGTGATTCTCTGATCCACCTCTATGCAGACGACACCATTCTGTATACTTCTGGCCCTTCTTTGGACTAACCTCCAAACGAGCTTCAATGCCATACAGCACTCCTTCCGTGGCCTCCAACTGCTCTTAAACGCTAGTAAAACCATATGCATGCTTTTCAACCGTTCGCTGCCTGCACCCGCCCGTCCGACTAGCATCACTACCGTGGACGGCTCTGACCTAGAATACGTGGACAACTTCAAATACCTAGGTGTCTGGCTAGACTGTAAACTCTCCTTCCAGACTCACATTAAACATCTCCAATCCAAAATTAAATCTAGAATCGGCTTTCTATTTCGCAACAAAGCCTCCTTCACTCATGCTGCCAAACTTGCACTAGTAAAACTGACTATCCTACCGATCCTCGACTTCGGCGATGTCATCTACAAAATAGCCTCCAACACTCTACTCAGCAAACTGGATGCAGTCTATCACAGTGCCATCCGCTTTGTCACCAAAGCCCCATATACTACCCACCACTGCGACCTGTATGCTCTTGTCGGCTGGCCCTCGCTACATACTCGCCAGACCCACTGGCTCCATGAAATCTACAAGTCCCTGCTTGGTAAAGCCCAGCCTTATCTCAGCTCGCTGGTAATCATAGCAGCACCCACCCGTAGCACTAGCTCCAGCAGGTATATCTCACTGGTCACCCCCAAAGCCAATTCCTCTTTTGGCCGCCTTTCCTTCCAATTCTCTGCTGCCAATGACTGGAACGAACTACAAAAATTGTTGAAACTGGAGACACTTATCTCCCTCACTAGTTTTAAGCACCAGCTGTCAGAGCAGCTCACAGATCACTGCACCTGTACATAGCCCAACCAACTACCTCATCCCCTACTGTAGTCATTTATTTATCTTGCTCCTTTGCACCCCAGTATTTTTACTTTGCACATTCATCTACTGCACATTTACCATTCCAGTGTTAAATTGCTATACTGTAGATACTTTGCCACCATGGCCTATTTATTGCCTTATGTTCCTTATCCTACCTCATTTGCACACATTGTATATAGATTTGTTTTTTTCCTACTGTATTATTGACTGTATGTTTGTTTTACTCCATGTGTAACTCTGTGTTGTTGTATGTGTCGAACTGCTTTGTTTTATCTTGGCCAGGTCGCAGTTGTAAATGAGAACTTGTTCTCAACTTGCCTACCTGGTTAAATAAAGGTGAAATAAAAAATAAATAAAAAATTAGTGAAGGGCGTTTGGCAGCAGTAGGTTCGGCAGCAGCGAGAAGGCCGGTGATACCGAAAGCCTGACCTGGACAGGAGGGGGAGCAAAAGAGAAGGCTGGTGTGACAGTAACCCCCCTGAGGTGCTGCTCCAGAAGCGGGGCACCGCCGACCTTGGGGACGACCCCGGAGACGCGGTGCAGGTCAGTCGGGACGACGCCTGTGGAAGTCCCGAATGAGAGAACGATCCAGGACATCCCGCACCGGAACCCAGCACCGTTCTTCGGGACTGTACCCTTCCCAGCCCCCCCACAACACGGTGAGTCCAACAGGCTGCAGACGGAGTATGCCGGGGCCCCCTCGACGTCCAAGGGAGGGGAGGTGAGTCGTGGGGTCCAGCACTAGCCAAGGGACCAGCTGCCACCGGCCTGAGGAGAGACACATGAAATGAGGATGAGATGCAGTAATTTACGGGGAGCTATAATCTGTACGTCACCTCATTGACTCTCCTCAGGAATTTGAACAGCCCCACAAACCGTGGGCTCAGCTTCCTGCAGCACTGGATTGGAAGGGCATGTCCTTCATAGAATGCAAGACCCTGTCACCGGGGTGAAAGACCTGGGCTATACTGCGGTAACGATCAGCCTGCGCCTTCTGCCGGAGGACGACGCGCTGTAGACGGGTGTGATCGGTGTTCCATACCTCCTCGGCACGCCGGAACCAATAGTCCACCGCAGGAGCCTCGATCTGACTCCGGTGCTATGGTGCCAGGGCCGGCTGATAGCCTAGAACACACTGAAAGGGTGTGAGGTTAGTGAAGGTGTGATGTAGGGAATTTTGGCGTATTCTTCCCAAGGCAGAAACGCAGCCCACTCCCCCGGCCGGTCCTGACAGTAACTACGAAGGTACTTACCTAGTTCCTTATTTACCCTTTCCACCTGTCCATTTGATTGGGGATGGTACCCGGAGGTGAGGCAGGCCGTGAACCCCAGTCGCTCCATGAAGGCCTTCCAGACACGGGAGGTGAACTGAGGACCACGGTCAGACACAATGTCTTCCGGGATCACGTAGTGCCAGAAGATGTGAGAGAAGAGAGCCTCCATGGTCTGCGGGGATTTAGGGAGACCGGTCCACAACGACCAGGATGGTGGTGTGCCCCTCCAAGGGGGGAAGATCTGTAAAAAAGTCCACGGAGAGATGGAACCGGGGTCGTTGTGGAACCGGCAGCGGGTGGATTTTGCCATAGGGGAGGCGTCTAGGTGTCTTGCTCTATGCGCAGGTGGAGCAGGAAGAGACGTAAACCCGGACGTCCAGGGTCAAGGTGGGAGACAGTCGATAGTACGAGCTATAACCGGGTGCCCCGACACAGGTGCTGTGTGTGCCCAGGCGAGGAGACGGTCCTGCACATTAGAGGTCACAGGAACAGTGGGCAGGTGAGGGCTCCTGTCGCAAAGCTTGACGGATGTCCACGTCCACATTCCATACGACAGGAGCCACAATGCAGGACAGGGGAATAATGGGTGTCACTTTCACCCTCCGCACCTCAGTGTCATGCACCCAGGACAACGCATCGGCCTTAACATTCTTTGATCCCGGCTGGTAGGAGAAGGTAATGTCAAACCTGGTGAAGAACAGGGCCCACCTAGCCTGACGCGTTATCAGCCTCTTCGCTGTTCGAATGTACTCCAAGTTCCTGTGGTCTGTCCAGACAATGAATGGGTGTTTAGCAAATCAAATCAAACGTTATTTGCCACATGCGCCGAATAAAACAAATGTAGACTTTACCGTGATATACTTACAAGCCCTTAACTTCTTAGGGAGCGGCAGATGAGGTGACGGTTTTGGAGAGTCTGGCGTGCCCAAAGCAAAATGCCTGCCACTCAGGCTCAGAAAATAGGACATGCACATAATTAGTACTATTGGATAGGAAACACTCTGAGGTTTCTAAAAGTGTTAACATAATGTCTGTGAGTTTAACTTCACCGGCTCCAGCAGCAAAGGTGACTGTTTTGGAGAGCCTGGCGTGCCCAAAGTAAAATGCCTCCCATTTAGGCCCAGAAAATGGGATATGCATATATTTAGTACCATTGGATAGGAAACACTCTGAATTTTCCAAAACTGTTAACCATTTGTCTGTGCGTCAATCACAACGCATTTGGCAGGCAAAACCCTGAGGAATCTCTGTCCTGAAAAAGTCATTTTTGACACATTGCTCATTTTTGAGCCCCTCCTATCCAAAATGACCATATATAGGCATGTGAACGCAATGCACGTCGCTTCCTTATGATGTCATCAACCACGAGGCGGTGTTTTACTCCATCTTGGAGGTATTTCGGCCATTGATAAACAGCATGGCAATGAGGACCCCTCTTCTGAAAACTCTTCAGAGTCTTGGCGTGCATGAGGCAAGCGCTGTGCCTTATTTATCGCTTTTTAGCGTTCAGTTTATATTCCGGCTGATTTATAATAGTACATATACGTAAAAGGGTTCCTAAGGATACATTTAAAACTATGTTTGATTGTTTTTGGACAAGTTTATAGGTAACATTTGAACGAGTTGGCGCTGCGTTTCAAAAGAGTAATGGAGGCTGTCGTTTTGCATGAACCAAATGGAGGATTTATGGATAAAAGACGTTACTTTTTCTAACAAAAGAACCATGGATTGTCTTCGTTGGACACTTAGGAAGACCTCAGCAGAAGTTCTTCAACAGGTAATTACTTTGTTTTCGCTGTGAAATGTGTTATGTGTGTTCCATGATTGCTAATCGATACATGGCTATTGGAAAATATGTGAGGTGCTAGCCTCAAACAAATGAATGTGCTGCTTTCGCCGTAAAGCCTTTTTGAAATCTGACAACGCTGTGATATTGCCAAGAAACAGAGCTTTTGATGAGTATGGAACACTTGTATATAGCTGGATATTTAATAATTCATCTTTCGGATTTAAAATTTGGCGCCTCAGATTTTTGCTAGTAGAGTCGGGATGATCCCGCTAGCGACCCACTGATATTTGAGTGGATAACATAACTCATTTAGCAGGCGAAAACCAGAGAAAAATCTATCCGTAAATCAGTTTCTGGTGACCTATTGCTCTGTTTGACACACTCCCCATAAAATCCATTTGTAACCAGGACTGAGACTGCAGTACCTATGGCTTCCACTAGATGTCAACAGTCTATGTACAAAGACTCTGAGAGATTGGAGTAAACAGAACGAATAGGAACAGGAAATGGTCAAGGTATCTCAGATTTCAACAAGTTTTCTCAGGCGCGAGTCTGGCTGCGCGCCCCCACTTTATTTTACTTATATAAGGTATAGGTGACCATCAGAGTGAAATATTATCGCTAATATTCATAAAAGGATAGCTAAGGATGCATTTTAACTGGTATTTTATTTGTTTAGGAAAAGTTTATAGGTATATTTGAACGCGTTCTCTTCTCCCTCAATGTGAGCAAGACAAAGGATCTGATCGTGGACTACAGGAAAAGGCGGGCCGATCAGGCCCCCATTAACATCGACGGGGGCTGTTGTGGAGCGGGCCACTCCCGACACTACCCGGTGAAATATAAGGCGCCAAATTCAAAATCCAAAAGTTGAATTATTAAACATTCATCAATATACAAGTGTTGCATAGTCATCAAAAGCTCTGATTCTTGGCAAGATCACAGCCTTGTCAGATTTCAAAAAGGCTTTACGGTGAAAGCACAACATTTGATTGTTTGAGGATAGCCCCTCTCATATTGTATGCATTAGCATAAATCCATAACCAAAGCAGGTCTCATAAAACGCATAAAATCGCTAAAATATAAAATACCTTACCTTTCGAAGAACTTCTGCTGAGGGCTTCCCAAGTGTCCAACGAAGACATCCAATGGTTCTTTTGTTAGAAAAAGTCATTTATTTTATCCATAAATCTCAGTTTGGTTGGCGCATTATGTTCACAAAATACAACGTCCACTCGCCCATTGAACCGTGAAGAGAACACGTTCATCTTATACCTATACACTTGTCCAAGAACAATCAAACATCATTGATAATGTATCCTTAGGAACACTTTTATGTATATTTACTATAATATTTCAACCGGATTATAAACTGGACGATAGGAAAGGAAAAAACCACAGCGCGCACGAGCCCGTGAACGCGCTTCCTCTTCTGTTTACATCCGATGACTAGTTCAAAATTCTTCTTCTATTACCATCCAGAGCAACCTAACATCACCAAACACTGTCTAGAGACTGTTGACATCCAGTGGAAGCAATAGGTACTGCAATCTTACTGCCATATATGGCTATTTTCAATAGGGAGGGGTTAAAAATGAGGCAATGTGTCAAAAACACTTTTTCCAGGACAGAAATTCCTCGGGTTTTCACCTGCTATATCAGTTCAATATTTTAACACTCTTGGAAACTTCAGAGTGTTTCCTATCCAATAGTACTAATTATGTGCATATCCTGGGCCTGAGTGGCAGGCCTTTTACTTTGGGCACGCCAGACTCTCCAAAACCGACACCTCAGCTGCCGCTGCCTAAGAAGTTAATGATGGTGTTGGAGTTGTGTTTGGCCACGCAGTCATGGGTGAACAGGGAATACAGGAGTGGACTAAATACACACCCCTGAGGGGCCCCAGTGTTAAGGATCCACGTGGCATACGTATTGTTGCCTACTCTTACCACCTGGGGGCGTCCTGTCAGGAAGTCCAGGATCCAGTTCCAGAGGGAGGTGTTTAGTCCCAGTGTCTTTAGCTTAGTGATAAGCTTCGTGGGCACTATGGTGTTGATCGCTGAGCTGTAGTTGATGAACAGCATTCTCACATAGGTGTTCCAGTTGTCCAGGTGAGAAAGGGCGGTGTGGGGTGCGTTTGAGATTGCGTCACCTGTGGATCTGTTGGGACGGTATGCGAATTCAAGTAGGTCTAGGGTGTCTGGGAGGATGCTGTTGATGTGAGCCATGACCAGCATTTCAAAGCACTTCATGGCTACCGACGTGAGTGCCACGGGGTGGTAATCATTTAGGCAGGTTACCTTCGCTCTCTTGGGTACAGGGACTATGGTGCTCTGCTTGAAACATGTAGGTATTACAGACTCTGTCAGGGAGAGTTTGAAAATGTCAGAGAAGACACTTGACAGTTGGTCTGTGCATGCTTTGAGTACACGTCCTGGTAATCGATCTGGCCCAGCGGTTTTGTGAATGTTGACCTGTTTTAAAGTTTTGTTCACATCGGCTTCCGAGAGCATTATCACACAGTCATTCAGAACAGCTGGTGCTCTCGTGCATGCTTCAGTGTCGCTTGCCTCGAAGCGAGCATAAAAGGCATTTAGCTCGTCTGGTAGGCTCGCGTCACTGGGCAGCTCACGTCTGGGCTTCCCTTTGTAGTCCGTAATAGTTTTCAAGCCCCGCCACATCTGACGAGCATCAGAGCCGGTGTAGTAGGATTCAATCTTAATCCTGTGTTGACGCTTTGCTTGTTTGATGGTTCATCTGAGGGCATAGCAGTATTTCTTATAATCGTCTGGATTAGTCTCCCGCTCCTTGAAAGTTGCAGCTCTAGCCTTTAGCTCGATGTTGCCTGTAATCCATGGCTTCTGGTTGGGATATGTACATACAGTCACTTTCAGAACAACGTCGTTGATGCACTTAATGATGAAGCCAATGACTGAGGTGGTGTATTCCTCAATGCTGTTGGATGAGTCCCGGAACATATTCCAGTCTGTGCTAGCAAAACAGTCCTGTAGTGTAGCATCCGCGTCATCTGACCAGTTCTGTAATGAGCAAGTCACTGGTACTTCCTGCTTTAGTTTTTGCTTGTAAGCATAATTGTGGTCAGATTTGCCAAATGGAGGGCAGGGGAGAGCTTTGTATGCATCTCTGTCTGGAGTAAAGGTAATCTAGGATTTTTTAACCCCCTGGTTGCACATGTGACTTGCTTGTAAAAATGTGATAAAAATTATTTAAGTTTGCCTGCAATAAAGTCCCCGGCCACTAGGAGCACCACTTCTGGGTGAGCATTTTCTTCTTTGCTTATGGCCTTATAGAGTTGGTTGAGAGCGGTCTTAGTGCCAGCTTCACTTTGTGGTTGTAAATAGATGGCTATGAATAATACTAGTGCCACCCGTTCCGCCATGCTTTCAGCGGCTTCCTGTCGGCCAACAACTCACGATCCCCCACGTCATAAGTCCACTCAGTGGGAGACAGTGTCCATGAATAGAAGGCGCATGGATTGAATTTAGGTGGCGATCCAGTGCATTGGGAGAGAACAGCCCCTACTCCAACCTCGGAGGCATCCACCTCTACGATGAAGGGCAGAGACTGGACAGGGTGAGCCATAACAGGTGCGTTAGTAAAACGTTCCTTGAGCCCATGGAAGGCTTCGTTGGCCTCCCCAATCCAGCACAGCTGTTGAGGACCTCCCTTCAGGAGGGAGTTGAGAGGGGCAACCACCGTGCTGAAACCCCTAATGAAGCATCTGAAATAGTTGGCAAAACCAAGGAAGTGCTGCGCCGCCTTGATGTTGGATGGAACAGGCCACGACCATACTGCACTGACCCTCTGCTCTTCCATCTCCACTCCCGCGATGGATATCCGATAGCCCAGGAGGGAGACTGCCTGCTGAAAGAAAAGACACTTCTCTACCTTGGCGCACAGGTGATGCCCTATCAGCCTCTCCAAAACTGACCTGACATGAGAGACATGTTGCTTGCGTGTAGTACACCAGGATTTTGTCTATGTACACCACTACACAGCGACCCAACATGTGTCTAAACACCTCGTTAACTTCTTAGGGAGTAGCGCACGAGGTGACCGTTTTGGAGAGCCTGGCGTGCCCAAAGTAAAATGCCTCCCATTCAGGCCCAGAAATTAGGATATGCACATATTTAGTACCATTGGATAGGAAACACCCCGAATTTTCTAAAAGTGTTAACATTTTGTCTGTGAGTATAACAGAACGGATATGGCAGGTGAAAACCCGAGGAATTTCTGTCCTGGAAAAAGTGGTTTTGACACATTGCTCATTTGGAACCCCTCCCTTATGAAAATGCCCATATAAGGGCATATGAATGCAGTACCTATTGCTTCCTCTGGATGTCAGCAGTCTCGAGAAAGTGTTCTGATTCTTCTTAGCTGCTTTTAGAGCAGAGAAGAAGACGAATAAGGAAGTGTCCACACAGATGTCCTTACAAGAAAATGCGCGCTCCCGGCTGGCGCGCTCTGTGTTTTTTTCCTTTCTTATAGCCCAGTTTATATTCCGGTTGAAATATTATAGAACATATACATTAAAGTGTTCCTAAGGATACATTAGCAATTATGTTTATAGGTATAAGTTGAACGAGTATAAACCAAACGGAGATTTATGGATATAATACATTACTTTTTCTAACAAAAGAACCATGGATTGTCTTCGTTGGACACTTGGGAAGCCCTCAGCAGAAGTTCTTCAACAGGTAATTGATTTGTTTTCGCTGTGAAATGTGTTTTGTGTGAACCGTGATGGCTTATGAATTCATGGTAATGAAAAATATTGAAGGTGCTACCCTCAAACAATCAAATGTGGTGCTTTCGCCGTAAAGCCTTTTTGAAATCTGACAACGCTGTGATATTGCCAAGAAACAGAGCTTTTGATGACTATGGAACACTTGTATATTGATGCATGTTTAATAATTCAACTTTTGGATTTTGAATTTGGCGCCTTGCATTTCACCGCCCCAGCGCACCTTGCTGCTCCTTAAGAAGTTAATGAATGGTTGAAACACTGAGGGTGTTTTTGTAAGGCCGTAGGGCATTTCCCTGTATTCATAATGCCCTGTGCTGGTGCTGAAGGTGGTCTTCCATTCATCCTCCTCTCTGATGCACACCAGGTTGAAGGCATTGCGTAAATCCAATTTAGTAAAGTACTTAGCACCGTGCATCTGTTCGATCACAGTAGATATGAGAGGCAGGGAAAAACTGAATATACAGTGTCCGGTAATCGATACAGGGGCGGAGACCTCCCTTTGATAGTGCATTCCCATGAGCAATGAGGGGGCAGGCACGTGGCACGAGTCTTCGAAAATGCCACATGTAGGTCCCGTTACTCCTCCGGGATAGGGACTTGGGTGGCCTGGTCTGGACTTCCCACAAAGGTTGCACAGATTGACACAGAGACACCCCTCCTCTCTGTCCACAATATACTGGGGTTATGCAACTGTAGCCAGGGAAAACCAAAAACTATGGGGTGTGTAGGAGGGTCTAATATGAGGAAAGTGATGCATTCATGGTGGTTGTGTGTAACTGTGAGGGAAATGGGAATCATGGTCTGGCGCACCAGTCCTGTTCCTAGGGCACAGTTGTTAGGGCAAGGACTGGGATAGGGGGTTGTAAAGGGACTAGAGGAATGCGTAATGATAAGGCAGGCTACTGACCGGTCTAGGAAATTGCCTGCAGCACTTGAGTCCACTAGGGTAGGACTCAGTGGGGGGCCAGGATAGTCAGGGAAGGTGACAGGGAGGAGGACGGGCTGGGTGGACAGAGAGGAGCAAGGCACGTCCATGCCTACCTGGGAAGGTGCAGGAGTGCTCCTCAACCTGTCGCTTCCTCACCTGGTTCTCCTTCTGGGACAGGTGTTGCAGGGGTGGTCCGACTCCCCGCAGTAGGAGCAGAGACCCTGTTGACGGCGACGTTGATATTCCTCAGGGGGAAGGTGTGTCATGCCAAAGTCTCGCGGAGGGTTCCAGGGAGAGACCCGAACCCCCAGGATGGGCGACAACAGGCACACATGAGATTATCCAGGCGGATGGCCATGGCGATGAGCTGGTCCAGCATGAGGTCCTCATCGTGACAGGCCAGCTTGGTCTGGACGTCCGCCTGTAGCCCACTGCTGAAACCGTCAACAGGGCCTGGTTGTTACAACCAGTGGATGCAGCCACCGTCCGGAAATCCAGAGTGTACTCCGACATAGTCCTGGACCCCTGGCGTAGACGAAGAAGACGCTCACCTCCCTCTCGGCCCTCTGTAGGGTGGTAGAAGACGGCACAGAAGAACTGGGTGAAGCGCTCATAGGAATGCACTTCTGGTCCGTCCCTCTCCCAGACGGCGTGCGCCCACTCCAGAGCCCGGCCTGTCAGCACCGAGATCACCAAGGCCACTTTGTCCCTCTCAGAGGCCGTCCGGGCATGACGGGCCAAGTAGAGGTCACACTACAGGAGAAACCCCCTACAATGAGCAGGGGTGGCGTCAAACTGCTCTGGGAGGGGCAGGTGGACGTTGCTGATCGGACCGGGTGATGTAGATGGTGGTGGGGTGGCTGGAACAACCATGGGGAGCTGGGAAGATGGTGGTGTGGACTGCAGTTGGCGTACGGCCCGTAGAACCTTGTCCATGGCAGTCCTGAGGCGGTCCAGGCATGAGTCGTGGTGGAAGAGCTTCGCTCCTACAGCAGAGAGGTCGGATGTCCTGCTAATTCCTGTTTTCTTGGGTCGCATGGGTCACGTGTGTAGAGGTGAGTAGGCAAGAGGCAGTCACAGGTTTAGAACTACTGCATTTATTTAAGCACCATAGATCAAAGCGGGATGGAACCCAATCGCTGTTGTGCTCAAAATATATCTTCATGAACAAAAAGCCACAGGGCAAACCCAAAGTGCAAAATATAAAGTACTCAGGAAATAGTAGGAGATAAAGACAAATGGCTGATCAGTCTATAATTTTAATGGTGGGTTTATTTGAACAGCGAGAGACAGAATAATAAAAACAATCCAGAAAAACGCATGTGAATTTTTTTAAATAAATTGATTTGCATTTTAATTAGGGAAATAAGTATTTGACCCCTCTGCAAAACATGACTTAGTACTTGGTGGCAAAACCCTTGTTGGCAATCACAGAGGTCAGATGTTTCTTGTAGTTGGCCACCAGGCTTGCACACATCTCAGGAGGGATTTTGTCCCACTCCTCTTTGCAGATCTTCTCCAACTCATTAAGGTTTTGAGGCTGACGTTTGGCAACTCGAACCTTCAGCTCCCTCCACAGATATTCTATGGGATTAAGGTCTGGAGACTGGCTAGGCCACTCCAGGACCTTAATGTGCTTCTTCTTGAGCCACTCCTTTGTTGCCTTGGCCGTGTGTTTTGGGTCATTGTCATGCTGGAATACCCATCCACGACCCATTTTCAATGCCCTGGCTGAGGGGAGGAGATTCTCACCCAAGATTTGACGGTACATGGCCCCGTCCATCGTCCCTTTGATGTGGTGAAGTTGTCCTGTCCCCTTAGCAGAAAAACACCCCCAAAGCATAATGTTTCCACCTCCATGTTTGACGGTGGGGATGGTGTTCTTGGGGTCATAGGCAGCATTCCTCCTCCTCCAAACACGGCAAGTTGAGTGGTCTCATCTGACCACAACACTGTTACCAATTGTTTTCTTGGTGACTATGGTCCCAGCTGCCTTGAGATCATTGACAAGATCCTCCCATGTAGTTCTGGGCTGATTCCTCACCATTCTCATAATCATTGCAATTCCACGAGATGAGATCTTGCATGGAGCCCCAGGCCGAGGGAGATTGACAGTTCTTTTGTGTTTCTTCCATTTGCGAATAATCACACCAACTGTTGTCACCTTCTGACCAGCTGCTTGGCGATGGTCTTGTAGCCCATTCCAGCCTTGTGTAGGTCTACAATCTTGTCCCTGACATCCTTGGAGAGCTATTTGGTCTTGGCCATGGTGGAGACTTTGGAATCTGATTGATTGATTGCTTCTGTGGACAGGTGTCTTTTATACAGGTAACAAGCTGAGATTAGGAGCACTCCCTTTAACAGTGTGCTCCTAATCTCAGCTCGTTACCTGTATAAAAGACACCTGGGAGCCAGAAATCTTTCTGATTGAGAGGGGGTCAAATACTTATTTCCCTCATTAAAATGCAAATCAATTTATAACATTTTTCACATGCGTTTTTCTGGATTTTTTTGTTGTTATTATGTCTCTCACTGTTCAAATAAACCTACAATTAAAATTATAGACTGATCATTTCTTCGTCAGTGGGCAAACGTACAAAATCAGCAAGGGATCAAATATTTTTTTCACTCACTGTACAGTGATAGAGTTGGGATTGGAACCAGGTGTGTGTAATGATGATGAGACAAGTCCGGGGTTGACGAGTGAAGGGCGTTTGCCAGCGGTATGTTTCGGCAGCAGCTAGAAGGCCAGCAACGCCAAACGCCTGACCTGGACAGGAGGGAGAGCCAAAGCCAAGGCTGGTGTGACACATCAATCTATACACAATACAGCATAATGACAAAGCAAAAAGAGGTTTTTAGAAATGTTAGCAAATGTATAAAAAAAAACACATATCACATTTACATAAGTATTCAGACCCTTTACCCAGTACTTTGTTGAAGCACCTTTGGCAGCGTCTACAGCCTCAATTCTTCTTGGGTATGACTACAAGCTTGGCAGACCTGTATTTGGGGAGTTTCTCCCAATCTTCTCTGCAGATCCTCTCAAGATATTTTAGGTTAGACGAGGAGCGTCGCTGCACAGCTATTTTCAGGTCTCTCCAGAGATGTTAGATCGGGTTAAAGTCCTGGCTCTGGCTGGGCCTCTCAAGGACATTCAGAGACTTGTCCCTAAATCACTCCTGCGTTGTCTTGGCAGTGTGCTTAGGGTCATTGTCCTGTTGGAAGGGGAACCTTCGCCTCAGTCTGAGGTCCTGAGAGGTCTGGAGCAGGTTTTCGTCAAGGATCTTTCTGTACTTTTCTCCGTTCATCTTTCCCCTCGATTCTGACTAGTCTCCTAGTCCCTGCCGCTAAAAAACATCCCCAAATACAGGTGTGCCTAGCCTGTAGTTTCATACTCACGAAGACTAAAGGTTGTATTTGCTGCCAAAAGTGCTTCAACATAGTACTGAGCAAAGCGTTTGAATACTTATATAAATGTGATATTTCCGTAATTTTATTTTTAATACATTTGCAAAAATGTATAAACCTGTTTTACTTTGTCATTATGGGGTATTTTGTGTAGATTGATGAGGGGAAAAAACTATTTAATTAGTTTTAGAACAAGGCTATAATGTAACAAAAACAGTGGAAAAAGAAGGTCAGCATCCCGGAATCGCCTCTTCACTGTTGACGTTGAGACTGGTGTTTTGCGGGTACTATTTAATGAAGCTGCCAGTTGATGACTTGTCTGTTTCTCAAACTAGACACTCTATTGTACTTGTCCTCTTGCTCAGTTGTGCAATGGGGCCTCCCAATCCTCTTTCTGTTCCGGTTAGAGCCAGTTTGCACTGTTCTGTGAAGGGAGTAGTACACAGCGTTGTACGAGATCTTCAGTTTCTTGGCAATTTTTCGCATGGAATAGCTTTAATTTCTCAGAACAAAAATAGACTGACGAGTTTCAGAAGAAAGGTCTTTGTTTCTGGCCATTTTGAGCCTGTAGTCAAACCCATAAATGCTGATGCTCCAGAAACTCAACTCGTCTAAAGAAGGCCAGTTGTGTTGCTTCTTTAATCATCACAACACTTTTCAGCTGTGCTAACATAATTGCAAAAGGGTTTTCTAATGATCAATTATCCTTTTAAAGTAATAAACTTTGATTAGCTAACACAACGTGTCATTGGAACTCAGGAGTGATAGTTGCTGATAATGGGCCTCTGTATGTCTTTGTTGATATTCCATAAAAAATCTGCTGTTTTCAGCTACAGCAGTCATTTACAACATTAACAATGTCTACACTGTATTTCTAATCAGTTTGATGTTATTGTAATGGACAAAAAAATTAGCTTTTCTTTCAAAAACAAGGACATTTCTAAGTGACCCCAAACTTTTGAACGGTAGTGTAGGTCATTGGCGAAATCATTAGCTGTTATTTTATCATGCTACCTGTTCTGATTGGATACAGCCAGTAAATAAATAAATAAAAAGCTTATTGATGATGAAAAACTCTCACATACTCTGCATCCCAGTCTTTCATGAAAACAGTATTGTAATACCGATGTAGGATCTTAATTTGATCACTCTTTTGTTGATGAGAATTTTCCAGAAATGCAGATGAGCTTCATGATTTACATGAATTCACTGAAAACCCCCACCAACACACAGTTATATTAACAGTATTAAACTTTTCATGTAGCCTACTTTTGTCCAGTTAATAGCCTAACCTCCGATCAAGCAACATCATCATGAAAATCTGCCACTGCACAACCACAATTCTATCTAGTGAGAGTAAACACAACCGTTAGCTTACTTTACCAGGTCAAAAATAACATACTTTTTTCAACGGAGACCTGGCAAAAAGGCCAGAGTTCTCAAGTAAAAGGCATATCCATAGCAGCAATTATGGCATGGATAAAGATAATGTGACACCACCACAGCTGTATGTGATATTAGTTAATTTAACAATTTACAGACCTAACGAATAACAGAACAGTAGGAAGGCTATTGTTGCTGTATTGTAGCCTACTTTACCCTACCCCATTAACCAACTACTACAAAAATATCTAAAGACACTGAAACAACAAACTTTGTGAAAATGTATATTTGTGTCATTCTCAAAACTTTTGGCCACAACTGTACACCTCGATTCTGGGATAGAAAGCCTCATTATTTTGTTGAATGACTTTCAGTTTGAGCATCATTATTTCTATATAGCCTTCATTTTCTTGTTCTGAACTTCTAATGAGAGTGGGACAGGTGTGGTTTCGTGACAATGATCAAGAGCAGCTGCTTACCGATTTGACGGCTCCAACACAGTTACACCTCCGACTACAGTCAAAATATCAGCTACGTGGGTGTCGGCTCTCGGCGGCATTATGTGTTCTATATCAAACCTTGAGGGGCTGTGGTAGTGGAAAATATCAAACTGGTGGATATAGTATGTCTGTAGCTGTTACGAAATCTTATTCCATTTAGTGGGTTGATGACAATGCATTCCATAGTCTGCTCTGGTTATTACACACACACACACACACACACACACACACACACACACACACACACACACACACACACACACACACACACACACACACACACACACACACACACACACACACACACACACACACACACACAGATGGATAATTTCTACTACTACTGATCACAGTGGACATGCGTCAGATGTGTAACTACAGCCGTACATTAGAGCTCTGTTTGAGAAAGAAATGCTTCTATTCAACAGAGACGTCTTGACTGTCTGGAGGTAGAAATTGGTTCAATTTGTAAAAACAGTGGCTGCAGTGTGCCTTGTGTACATGTACTGTACGTATGTGTTTGTGTGTGTGTTATGTGCGCACATGTGTGTTTGTCTGTGGGCAGATTAGAGAATTCATTGCTACTGTTTTGTGCCGAGTGCAGCGCCCCATGGGTGCAGCTGCGTTAAACAAGCTGCAACCTACACTGTGATGACCAGAGAGATACCTTCTCCACGGCCCATAAGTCTTCATCTGCTTTGTTCTCGCAGGCAGGAGAGGTAGTCTGAGGACACACACAGCAAAGTCACAGTAGACTGATCTTCCTTGCGCAATGAGGTGTGTGTGTATGTGTGTGCGTATGTGGGTATGTGTGTGTGTCACTTTGTGTTTTAAATCAAACCCTGAGGGGCTGTGGTAGGGGTGCAGGTCAAACTGGTGCATATATGTCTATAGCTGTTACTAAAGCTTATGCTATTCAGTGGGTTGATCCCATTATTATTCATTGAGACTAATATATTTTTTACAAGTGAGCCCTGCATCAACACAATTTAAAATACAATATAATACAAGTATACTCAAGAGAAACCATAACATTCTTCAGCAAAGCAATCCCCAATCAACATGTTGAACTGCCTGAGAGGTACCAGTATATATATATATATATATATATATTATATTTTTTTGTTTACCTTTATTTAACTAGGCAAGTCAGTTAAGAACAAATTCTTATCTTCAATGATGGCCTAGGAACAGTGGGTTAACTGCATTGTTCAGGGGCAGAAAGATCAATATTTATCTTGTTAGCTCTGGGATTCAATCTTGCAACCTTTCGGTTACTAGTCCAACGCTCTAACCACTAGGCTAAAAGCTCGCCTGTTGTAAGAATCTCTAAAGATTGTTACATACATGGGGTGCAAAGAAACCAATAGCAGATTTACCAAACTTTTTGGAGACTAGGATTATTTTCCTGCTCTAGCAAACTGGCTCAAATTAAGGTCCTACATCTGTACACAGCCTGGTTCAGGCGAATTGATGAAAGTCTCTGAATAAGCAATGAGTGATCAACAGTATCAAATTCCTTAGACAGGTCAATGAAGAGGGCAGCACAATGTTGCCTTTTATCCACACAGTTAATCACATCCTCACAACGAATCCCTAGTCTTTTTTCTGGTTATTATACCACACGTATGCATGCGCATGTACACACACACACAAACACACACACACAAATACACACACACACAATCACCTCCACCACGTGTGTCCCATGGCTTTACTCTGGGGAGATTTCCAAAAGATAACTATGACTTCTGATGTGGGGGGTTTCCAGTTGTGTAACCACAGCCTAAAGTTGGAGCTCTGTTAAAGAAAGACCTGTCTCTATTCTACAGAGACATCTTGAATGCCAGGAGGTATAAATTGGTTCAAATTGTCAAAACAGATAGGAACTTGAGCACAAATATACAAACAGTGGCTGCAGTGTGCCTTTTGTATCAGTACTTGTATGTGTGTGTATGCTTATGCGTATGTGTGTGTTTGATCACTCTCTTCTCTTTATCTCTTTGAGCCAATACTTTTAAGATCTGGCTTCTCTTCTGTGCTTTTTACTATGGCTGTCTAGGCAGCCAGATCGCTCAAGATCCAATGTTGGACGACCGTCCAGGTAAGCAGGACATCAATAGATGACTTACAAACCGGCCATCAGGAGCAACATTGAGCGTTATTACCAGCAAGTATGCTTGCAGATTGCTAGGGCATTGTGGACGGGGATGTTGGATGTTCGTAAGCCGCGAGCTCTGGCTCTGAGTGTCGTGTCTTCATTACCAGTCTTGGGTAATTTTGTCGTTGTTGTTGTTTCAAAACCTTAACCCTTAACCATTTGCAATTCATGTCTAAACTTACCCGTGGAGTTGTTTTTGTTTTGACCCTATCCCAAAACTTAAACCTTACCTCAACCATTTGGAATGAATGCCTAACCTCAACCTTCGTAATTTGACCTACAGGGTTCTTCCTTTTAAAGTTACGAGCTTCTGCCGAGACCGTTAGTGGTGGCATTCTGTCATTGCACCACACCATCAGAAGGGGGAGTTAGAACGCTGATCTATCTGTAGTCTAAACTGTGGCAATTATTGGAGGCGTTTTCAGTCTAAGAGTCTCTCCTCTGGCACCAGAGTCCTGCATCAGGCAACAACAAAACACTGTCGGTGGTCCTGGAGTTACGATAGAACTTGGGTAAATACAATGGGGGAATTTCTCTTGACATGTGGACTGACAATTTGTTTTAAATAGGCACGGTGGGCTTTTGGTTTCTCTCCCTCTAATAACAGGGGGAAAAAGTAAGGAACTTATCTGTCGGCCCTGCATTAATGTCCAAAATTGGTTAAAGAAAATTGTGATAAATAAAAATATATACCAGTTTAATTTAAGGACGAAAAAATTTACAGCTGTGCCATATAGATTGTAAAATAGTTGGGAAGAGATTTTCGATGTACCGATTTCATGGCACATGGTTTATGAATTAACATGCAATTTTCTGTTTATTATAACCTTCTGCAGGCCTTAAACCTATGGGTTTAACCTTCTGAATTAATGATTATACTAAAGATAGAAGCCGCTTCTTAATGAGTTCCCGAGAGTCAATCTGTTATCCTACGATTATTATTATTATTATTATTATTATTATTATTATTACTGAATGACAGAGCATGGGGACTGTTCTTGATAAATCAATCAGATTTTTATTTTTCAGCCGTCAGCATAGATGGTTGGCAAAAACATTAGGATGGAAGCAAATGTAAGTGATTATAACATCATAACAAATCATGCTAAAAATGTACAGTTGAGAGGCATATGTTAGCTAATGTAAGAGACAAACGATTATAATTTTTTTTTGTCATTAAGTAAATTTACGAAAATTGCAATTTGGCAAACTAGCTGAATAGCTAACATTAGCCAGGTTGGCTGGCTAGTTTTACGGGTGTTGTGACATTAGTAGGAAATTGTAATTCTGATTGTTTCACGTTTTAGGGACTCCTGAAACAACCAGCAAACCAGGCTGTCGTCTTGTGAAACAGTGGATGTAAATAATCTAGCTAGCTAAAGCATTTACTGCAAATTGAGTGTACAATTTTGTAAGCTTGCCTTGCTGATATTTGCCATGCAATGCAGATAGATGAAGTAACGTAGCTAGCTAACTATTTTCTTGCTTATAGTGCAGGGGAGGATAAAAATACCTGTAAACATATGGATGTGTAGCTAGCTATGTAGCCGATCTGTGTATGAACCCTAAAACGTTTGGTATAAATATTAGTTCAGAACCTAGCTATGAACCTCATCATAGCCAGTTGAATCAACTTCAAAACAGTCTGAATGACATTAATGAAGCCTATGGATTGATTAGAATATAATATAACCTTGTGCCTTTGATGCAAGTCATATATACATGTAGTTATTACCATGCATGAGATCCCCACACTGTAGCCTGTACATGTAATATATTCATATTCACTACTCTACCTTGGCAAATAAAGTTGCAGTTCAGGTATGAATGTCTGAGATAAGTTTTGTCATATCCAATACCAGGAGAATCACATTCCAGTCTTTGAATGATGCTGTGTCTGCATGTACGTATTACAACTATACACTTCAACAGTGTTTACCAACCTTGGTCCTGGGACATCAATGGATACACATTGTAACTATGCAATAGACTAGAAACATGATTTAACTAGATAAAGGCTGATTTGTAATTCATATATACAGAAATAGAAAACAGTGCACTACAATTCCTATGCATCATGTAAATACTCTAAAACCGGTTCATCGCAATATTTAATTTCCTTAATCTGCATTGACCTGATAAACAAAGGAGAGATGTAATATCTCATCAAAGGAGAGACTTAATTTCAACCAGTAGAGAATGTGAAATGCTTTATTGAAAGAAGTTCATTATCCAAGTGTTATAAATACATAATACATGCATTATAAACATTAAAATTGTAATATTATATTATCAATACAAGTTTAATCTGTACTTCAGTGTACATCTGGTGTGCATTATAAAAACAGAGGAAGAAAGAGGAGGAGGGGAGAGAGGTGTAAAAGACAGAGGGAAAGAGGTAAGAACAGAGGAGCAGGGAAGGCAGCATATGATTAATGAATCACAGTGCTACCCTAATATTCTCTCAGTTCATCACAATTACATAATAGTGTCTCTAGTGGTGTCTCCTAACCAGCCTTGGGCTCCCAGTCGGCCCCGAAGGTTATCTTAAGAGCAGGTGAGGTGGCGATGATGGGACTGGGGGTTGGCATTCTCTCTCACAAAACATACCTGCAGACGAGAGACAGATGGAGAGAGAGAGATAACATGTTTAAGCCTTGTGTTTTTTTTTATTCTAACACTGTCAGTGATCAATCATCAGGTAAAATGCAAAACTGACCTTGGATCATTAATTTTGGGACTACTACATCTCTATCTGTATTTCAATGTAAAGCATCTCTTTAACCTCACCGGCTCCAGCAGCAGAGGTGACTGTTTTGGAGAGCCTGGCGTGCCCAAAGTAAAATGCCTCCCATTTAGGCCCAGAAAATGGGATATGCATATATTTAGTACCATTGGATAGGAAACACTCTGAATTTTCCAAAACTGTTAACCATTTGTCTGTGGGTCAACGCATTTGGCAGGCAAAACCCTGAGGAATCTCTGTCCTGAAAAAAAGTCATTTTGACACATTGCTCATTTTTGAGCCCCTCCCTATCCAAAATGACCATATATAGGCATGTGAACGCAGTGCACGTCGCTTCCTTATGATGTCATCAACAACGAGACGGTGTTTTACTCCATCTTGGAGGAATTTCGGCCATTGAAAAACAGCATGGCAATGAGAGACCACGTTATGAAAACTCTTCAGAGTGCGCGTGCATGAGAAGGCGCGCGCTGTGCCTTATTTATCATTTTTAGCGTTCAGTTTATATTCCGGCTGATTTATAATAGTACATATACGTAAAAGGGTTCCTAAGGATACATTTAAAACTATGTTTGATTGTTTTTGGACAAGTTTATAGGTATAATTTTAACGAGTCAGCGCCGAGTTTCAAAGGAGTAATGGAGGCTGTCGTTTCTGATTATAACGCATGAACCAAATGGAGGATTTATGGATAAAAGACGTTACTTTTTCTAACAAAAGAACCATGGATTGTCTTCGTTGGACACTTAGGAAGACCTCAGCAGAAGTTCTTCAACAGGTAATTACTTTGTTTTCGCTGTGAAATGTGTTATGTGTGTGCCATGATTGCTAATCGATACATGGCTATTGGAAAATATGTGAGGTGCTACCCTCAAACAAATGAATGTGCTGCTTTCGCCGTAAAGCCTTTTTGAAATCTGACAACGCTGTGATATTGCCTAGAAACAGAGCTTTTGATGAGTATGGAACACTTGTATATAGCTGGATGTTTAATAATTCAATTTTCGGATTTTAAATCTGGCGCTACAGGTTTTCGCTGGTAGTGTCGGGATGATCCCGCTAGCGACCCACTGGTATTTGAGTCGTTTAATGATACTTCCTATTGACCCGACCAATTGACCTCTCACCTCTGACCATGCTATGCCCTCTATGTAGCCAGTTCAGATGCGGGAGGGGTTCACCGACACAGCTGATATAACCTAGCGGATTTAGGGAGAAGGGGAGAAAGGGATGAAGTGAAGGAGAACGACTGTTATTGAGAAAATACGGTAGATAAAGAGACAGTGTTTAACATGAATCTGTCTGTGTGGCCTCACCTGGTGTCCACACTAAGTGACTGCAGAGTACTTTATGCTGAAAAACATGCACAGACACACGAGGACAAACAAAATAGCATAGTTATAGAAATAATGAAGTGTCTTACTATTCTCCATGGCTGGCCCTCTTACCTATTCTTTAAAAGGTGGAAGGAGCCACAGTAAAACTCAAAGGGAAAGAAAATGGGAATTGAATAACTGCAGTGGGCATAGCTAAGCAAATGGAAGAATATTCTTATTGCAATGTGGATGACTCTTAAAAGAGCCTTTGGTTGTGCATAGTGTAGTCTATGGTGAATTCAGGGGACAGCACCCTCTTCGATGAAGTAGGAGGTGAAGGTCTCCCGCACACTGATTGCCTCTCTCATCCTTGAAACATCCTGCAGAGCAGCAGACTTCTCCTCTGGCACACGGCGGTGAGCTGCAGATCCCCTCCTGGTCCTTGTGTCCATCCTCATGAAGTTAAGCAGGACACAAATCAGCCTTCACACGCCTGATTTCCTCCAGGAGGCAGTCCCAGATGTCCCTGGTCACCCAACCTTGCAGTGGCCTACACAGTAACCATCGTTTTGAAGGAATCTCCAGTTACAAAGTATCTGTAGGAATATGGAAGATAATGTCATTATTAGACTTTTTTACATCACATGGTCATTGTGGATTACTAAAGTATAATATCCCTTATAACACATCATGGTAACATTGGATTGATAGATGCATGTGCACAAATATGTGCATGTGTAGCATGTGACAATAACAGGATCATATCAAGGATAGCATCACAAATGAATACATAAATACCACTTGAAGCTTGAGCAGTGCCAAGGCAAAAATAAAAATGTGCACCCCTTTGAGTCCCCAGGACCAGGACTGAGAACCACTGTTCTTCATTGGGTCCTCTTCATCTGCAGTCAGGCTTTCACAGCTCTATGACTGGAACTACACAAACGTACCTTCCCTATCCAGAATAGCCTACCTTCTTACTTTGACAGTTGGGGCTGCTATCCTTTCACCCTCCTCCATGGTCTGTTAGCTACCTACAGTGATAAATAGATCAAGATAGCTAGCTAATATGAAGTTAGGTAGCTGGAGATATTTAATTAACTTAGCCAGCTATGTATACAGTATGTACAGTTGGCTAGATAGCTAGCTAGCTACGTTAGCAGCTCATTTGAGTTAGCCTGCACTGTAGCTAGTTAGCTAATAATACATATTTAATTTTTTTACATTTTAGAAATGTATTTGCTTACTTGAATAGTTTCTCCCAGCCATTTGGACCATTGGAAACAGGGCAGTAAAGTTTATTTGTCACCAGAGCGGTTTAGAGCATATTACTATGTAACAATTTACCGCTTGCTAGTGAACACTCACGGTCAGGCGGCATTGGCGGAGAGTGAGGCAGAGAATGACGCTCTGAAGAGGGCGAGGATCCATGCCAGGCACACCTGTGAGCTCTGGAACTCCTGTTTTGTGGACTCTGCAAACAATGTGTCCTTGGTGAAAATACCTATCTATTTCTGGATTTATGCTAATGAGTAAATATTAGAGGTGCTACCCTCAAACAATGAAATGTTGTGCTTTCGCCGTAAAGCCTTTTTGAAATCAACGCTGTGATATTGCCAAGAATCAAAGCTTTTGATGACTATGCAACACTTGTATATTTGATGAATGTTTAATAATTAAACTTTTGGATTTTGAATTTGGCGCCTCACATTTCACCGGGTAGTGTCGGAAAAGGAGGCTACCGCTACCACCACTCCGTAAGTAGTTAAAGTAGGCTAATGAAGGCAACAAATTGTTGCTTACTGGAACACCCAAAGTCATCCAGTTGTTATAATAGGATTTGAAGCAATAGCCTTAGTCTAGTGGTCAACTATTTCAGCACTGTTTCGCACTGCTCTGAGACAAGCATGGGGACTGGTCTTTATAAATCAATGTTAGGATTACTTTGCTCTTCACTCGCAGTCACTTAGTAGCCTACTCCCAACCGGTCACGTTGTACAGCGCCAACTTTTGAAAGCAAGTCACCGTTCCCCCCCCAAACCTGTTAGGGAGCGGCATCAGTGTTCGGAGTTTTATAGAGTCTGGCGTGCCCAAAGTAAAATGTCTGGTACTCAGGCCCAGAAACTAGGATATGCACATAATTAGAAGCATTGGATAGAAAACACTCTGAAGTTTCTAAAACTGTTACAATAATGTCTGTGAGTATAACAGAACTGATATGGCAGGTGAAAACCAGAGGGAAATCCATCCAAGGAAATGTGATTTTGTTAGCTGCCTCCTTTTCCAATGGGTTGCTATAGGAAATGCTTAAATCCAGCTCCCAGGTTGCACTACCTATGGCTTCCACTAGATGTCAACCGTCTTTAGACAAGGTTTCAAGCGTTTTTTTTCGAACAAAAGGAACATTGATTGTCTTTCTTGGACACTTCGGATTACCATGAGCAGAAGATCTTCAAGCAATTTATTTTTTGCTATTTTATGTGTTTTGTGACACCCTCGCTGGTTTTATTATTATGCTAATGGTGGAAGGACACAGGACGCTGTCCTCAGACAATCAAATGCTATGCTTTCACCGTAAAGCCTTTTTGAAATCTGACAACGCTGTGAGATTGCCAATATTCTAAGCTTTTGAAGAGTGTGCAACACTTGTATTTTCATGAATGTTTTATATTACTACATTTGCATTTTAAATTTGGCGCTCTACATTTTTCTGGATGTTGTCGTAGGTGGGGCGCCTGTGACCCACTGCTCCTTAATTATCCCCAAGAGGTTATTAACAAAACCTTTTCTCTCTTTCTTATTCTCCTATTTTCTTCTCGCTAAATAAAAGGTACTATAGTTTCCCAGATACTTCCCACCTTTCTGTCAGCTATACATCTATAACTCTTCCTATATATCTTGTTAGGGCTAGGGTCCCATTTTCAGAATGTTCGCCTGTCTGACGTGCCCAAAGTAAAATGCCTGCCACTCAGGCCGAGAAACTAGGATATGCACATAATTAGTACTATTGGATAGGAAACACTCTTAAGTTTCTAAAACCGTTACGATGATGTCTGTGGGTATAACAGAACTGATATAGCAGGCAAAACCCCGAGACATTTCTGTCCGGAAATAATTTTTCCTTTGACCTTTGCTCACTTTGAATGGCTGTTAAAAGAAATCCTATTGAGATAGGACACAGGTTGCAGTACCTGTGGCTTCCACTGCATGTCAACAGTCTCTGGACAGTGTCTGGAGGCTATAGCCCTGAGCAGAACCATACAGAAGAAGAAACATTGCAGAAAGGAGAAAATGTAAACAAGAGTGCCAGGTCACGAGAACGAGAGCGCGCCCCACATTCTTTTCCTTTTATAACGTTTCGGTTACCATCCGTGCAAAATATGATCGCTATTATTCATAAAAGGATACCTAAGGATGCATTATTAATGATATTTGATTTGTTTGGGAAAAGTTGAGAGGTATAATTTGAACGCGTATAATTTGAACGGGCGAGTAGAATGGCAATGCTTGGTGGAGTAGCTGAAAATAACGTGCCAACCAAACGGAGATTTATGGATATAATAAATGACCTTTTCTAAAAAAAGAACCATGGATTCTCTTGTTTGGACACTTGGGAAGCCCTCAGCAGAAGTTCTTCAAAAGGTAAGTGATTTATTTTAGCTGTGATATGGGTTTTGTGAGACCCGCACTGGATATGAATTCATGCTAATGTGGAAAATATCTGGGGTGCTATCCTCAAACAATCAAATGTTGTGCTTTCGCCGTAAAGCCTTTTTGAAATCTGACAATGCTGTGATATTGCCAAGAAGCAGAGCTTTTGATGGCTCTGCAACACTTGTATATTGATGAATGTTAAATATTATGAATTTCTATTTTGAATTTGCCGCACTTTGTTTGCTCCGAAAACGAGCCCGCTAACGGGATCGGATCCCTAAGAGGATATCTGCCTTGTTTAGTGTTACTGAATCAGGCGCTGTCTGTCAGATGTATAATTTTTTATATAGAAACACCATAATATTAATCAAATTAATTTAGCTAAATATCTTAAAATCAATCCCATATACTATGTTCTTACAAAAAATGCTTTAAATTCTCTAGTACAACCAATATTTAAAAAAAGTCAAATGCTTCTCAAAGATGCCCTCTAGCACGAATTAGCAATAACGGCAACAATGGCTGACACTTAAATAACGTGACGTAGAATTCTGCAGCTGCCTGCAAGCTGTTTTGTAGTACGACACAACTTTTAACTACTTAGGGAGCAGTGGGGCGCTCCCGACACTACCCGGTGAAATGTAAGGCGCCAAATTCAAAATCCAAAAGTTGAATTATTAAACATTCATCAATATACAAGTGTTGCATAGTCATCAAAAGCTCTGATTCTTGGCAATATTGCAGCCTTGTCAGATTTCAAAAAGGCTTCACGGCGAAAGCACAACATTTGATTGTTTGAGGATAGCCCCTCTCATATTTTATGCATTAGCATAAATCCATTACCGAAGCGGGTCTCATAAAACGCATAAAATCGCTAATATAAAATCCCTTACCTTTCGAAGAACTTCTGCTGAGGGCTTCCCAAGTGTCCAACGAAGACATCCATTGGTTCTTTTGTTAGAAAAAGTCATTTATTATATCCATAAATCTCTGTTTGGTTGGCGCATTATGTTCATAAAATACAGCGTCCACTCGCCCATTGAACCGTGAAGAGAATTCGTTCAACCTATACCTATACACTTTTCCAAGAACAATCAAACATCATTGATAATGTATCCTTAGGAACACTTTTATGTACATTTACTATAATATTTCAACCGGGTTATAAACTGGACGATAGGAAAGGAAAAAACCACAGCGCGCACGAGCCCGTAAACGCGCCTCCTCTTCTGTTTACATCCTGTGACTAGTTTGAAATTCTTCTTCTATTACCATCCAGAGCAATCTAACAACACCAAACACTGTCTAGAGACTGTTGACATCCAGTGGAAGCAATGGGTACTGCAATCTTACTCCCATATATGGCTGTTTTCAATATGGAGGGGTTAAAAATGAGGCAATTTGTCAAAAACACTTTTTCCAGGACAGAAGTTCCTCGGGTTTCGCCTGCTATATCACTTCTGTTATACTCACAGACAATATTTTAACACTCTTAGAAACTTCAGAGTGTTTCCTATCCAATAGTACTAATTATGTGCATAGTTTCTGGGCCTGAGTGGCAGGCCTTTTACTTTGGGCACGCCAGACTCTCCAAAACCGACACCTCAGCTGCCGCTCCCTAAGAAGTTAAAGGAAGAACCAATGTGTATCGTCAAATGTTGGATTCTGAAGTGAGACAGTGAGATCTTGTTTCTGTATGTGTCTGTGCTTGTCTACTATTTGTGTTCTCTCTTTCCCTCCCCCTGCTTTCTCTGTCTCTCCCTCCCCCTGCTTTCTCTGTCTCTGTCTCTGTCTCTGTCTCTGTCTCTCTCTCAATTTACATTTACATTTAAATTGAAAGGGTTTTATTGGCATGGGAAACATACAGTGGGGCAAAAAAGTATTTAGTCAGCCACCAATTGTGCAAGTTCTCTCACGTAAAAAGATGAGAGAGGCCTGTAATTTTCATCATAGGTACACTTCAACTATGACAGACGAAATGAGAAAAAGAAATACAGAAAATCACATTGTAGGATTTTTAATGAATTTATTTGCAAATTATGGTGGAAAATAAGTATTTGGTCACATACAAACAAGCAAGATTTCTGGCTCTCACAGACCTGTAACTTCTTCTTTAAGAGGCTCCTCTGTCCTCCACTCGTTACCTGTATTAATGGCACCTGTTTGAACTTGTTATCAGTATAAAAGACACCTGTCCACAACCTCAAACAGTCACACTCCAAACTCCACTATGGCCAAGACCAAAGAGCTGTCAAAGGACACCAGAAACAAAATTGTAGACCTGCACCAGGTTGGGAAGACTGAATCTGCAGTAGGTAAGCAGCTTGGTTTGAAGAAATCAACTGTGGGAGCAATTATTAGAAAATGGAAGACATAGAAGACCACTGATAATCTTCCTCGATCTGGGGCTCCACGCAAGATCTCACCCCGTGGGGTCAAAATGATCACAAGAACGGTGAGCAAAAATCCCAGAACCACACGGAGGGACCTAGTGAATGACCTGCAGAGAGCTGGGACCAAAGTAACAAAGCCTACCATCAGTAACACACTACGCCGCCAGGGACTCAAATCCTGCAGTGCCAGACATGTCCCCCTGCTTAAGCCAGTACATGTTCAGGCCCGTCTGAAGTTTGCTAGAGAGCATTTGGATGATCCAGATTAGGATTGGGAGAATGTCATATGGTCAGATGAAACCAAAATAGAACTTTTTGGTAAAAACTCAACTCGTCGTGTTTGGAGGACAAAGAATGCTGAGTTGCATCCAAAGAACACCATACCAACTGTGAAGCATGGGGGTGGAAACATCATGCTTTGGGGCTGTTTTTCTGCAAAGGGACCAGGACGACTGATCCGTGTAAAGGAAAGAATGAATGGGGCCATGTATCGTGAGATTTTGAGTGAAAACCTCCTTCCATCAGCAAGGGCATTGAAGATGAAACGTGGCTGGGTCTTTCAGCATGACAATGATCCCAAACACACCGCCCGGGCAACGAAGGAGTGGCTTCGTAAGAAGCATTTCAAGGTCCTGGAGTGGCCTAGCCAGTCTCCAGATCTCAACCCCATAGAAAATCTTTGGAGGGAGTTGAAAGTCCGTGTTACCGGGTGAAATGCAAGGCGCCAAATTCAAAATCCAAAAGTTTAATTATTAAACATTCATCGCCCCTCTCTCTCTCTCAATTCAATTCAATTTAAGGGCTTTATCGGCATGGGAAAAATATGTTAACATTGCCAAAGTAAGTGAACTAGATAATACATAAAAGTGAAATAAACAATAAACATTAACAGTAAACATCACACTCACAAGTTCCAAAAGAATAAAGACAAATGTCAAATTATGTGAAAATAGTTTAAGTACAAAAGGGAAAATAAATAAACATAAATATGTGTTGTATTTACAATGGTGTTTGGTCTTCACTGGTTGTCAATTTCTTGTGGCAAAAGGTCACAAATGTTGCTGCTGTGATGGCACACTGTGGTATTTCACCCAATCGATATGGGAGTTTATTTACATTATTTAAATTCTTTGTGGATCTGTGTGATCTGAGGGAAATATGTGTCTCTAATATGGTCATAAATTTGGCAAGAGGTTAGGAAGTGCAGCTCATTCTCCACATCATTAATTACATTTAAGGTCTTTATTGGCATGGGAAACATATGTTAACATTGCCAAAGCCAGTGAACTAGACAATAAACAAAAGTGAAATAAACAATAAAAATGAACAGTAAACATTACACAAAAGTTCCATCTCTCTCTTTATTTCTCTCTCTGTTCTTCTCCAGTTTCATCTCTCTGTAGGTGATGGCTTTGTTATGGAAGATTTAGGAATCGCTTCCTTTTAGGTGGTTGTAGAATTTAACGTCTCGTTTCTGGATTTTGATTATTAGCGGGTATCGGCCTAATTCTGCTCTGCTCTGCATGCATTATTTGGTGTTTTACGTTGTACACAGAGGATATTTTTGCAGAATTCTGCATGCAGTGTCAATTTGATGTTTGTCCCATTTTGTGAATTATTGGTCGGTGAGTGGACCCCAGACCTCACAATCATGAAGGGCAATGGGTTCTATAACAGATTCAAGTATTTTTTGCCAGATCCTAATTGGTATGTTGAATTTTATGTTCCCTTTGATGGCATAGAAGTCCTTTCTAGCCTTGTCTCAGCTAGTTCACAGCTTTGAGGACGTTACTGGTGGTGGTGATGTTTAGGCCGAAGTATGTGTAGTTTTTTGTGTGCTCTAGGGAAACGGTGTCTAGATGGAATTTGTATTTGTATTTGACCTGGCAACTGGACATTTTTTGGGACACCATTTTGGAGAGTCTGGCGTGCCCAAAGTAAAATGCCAGCCACTCAGGCCCAGAAAATAGGATATGCACATAATTAGTACTATTGGATAGGAAACACTCTGAAGTTTCTAAAAGTGTTAAAATAATGTATGTGAGTATAACAGAACTGATATAGCAGGCAAAAACCAGAGGAAAATCCATCCAGATTTATTTTTACATGAACCTTTTCTCCAGGCTGCCTATTGATTTCTATGTTATCTACGACTGAGACTGCAGTACCTATGGCTTCCACTGGATGTCAACAGTCTTTAGACAGGGTTTGGAGGCTTTAGCACTGAACAGAACCGTACAGAAGAAGAATTACTGAAGGAAGTATAAATGACAACAACTTTTTTCGGCACGAGAACATGAGCGCACCCCACTTTATTTTCCTTTCTTATCGTTCAGGCTATAATCCAGTTGAACTATTATAGTAAACATACATAAAAGAATACCTAAGGATACATTAAAAATTATGTTTGATTTGTTTGGAGAAATATGATAGGTATAATTTCAACGCTTTCTCTTCACTGTACAACGGGTGACTCGACTGTGGATTTTATGAACATAACGTGCCAACCAAACAGAGATTTATGGATATAATAAATGCCTTTTTCTAACAAAAGAACCATTGGATGTCTTCGTTGGACACTTGGGAAGCCCTCAGCAGAAGTTCTTCGAAAGATAAGTGATTTATTTTAGCTCTTATATGGGTTTTGTGTGACCCACGCTGGTTATGAATTTATGCTAATGCATAAATATGACAGGTGCTATCCTCAAACAATCAAATGTTGTGCTTTCGCCGTAAAGACTTTTTGAAATCTGACAACGCTGTGATATTGCCAAGAATCAGAGCTTTTGATGACTGTGCAACACTTGTATATTGATGAATGTTTAATAATTCAACTTTGGGATTTTGAATTTGGCGCCTTACATTTCACCGGGTAGTGTCAGGAGCGGCCCGCTAGCACGCCACTTCTCCCTAAGTGGTTAACTAGGCTTTTGAAGACTTTAGAGAGGCAGGGCAGGATGGATATCGGTCTATAGCAATTTGGGTCTAGAGTGTCACTCCCTTTGAAGAGGGGCATGACCGCGGCAGCTTTCCAATCTTTAGGGATCTCGGACGACACGAAAGAGAAGTTGAGCAGACTGGTAATAGGAGTTGCAACAATGGCGGCGGATAGTTTTAGAAAGAGAGGGTCCAGATTGTCTAGCCCAGCTGATTTGTACGGGTCCAGGTTTTGCAGTTCTTTCAGAACATCTGCTATCTGGATTTGGGTGAAGGAAAAGCTTGGGAGGCTCGGACAAGTAGCTGCGGAGCTTCCGGCGCCGACAGAGATGGCAGCCTCGCTTCACGTTCTCAGGAAACCATGCAGTATTTTGTTTTTTTATGTATTATTTCTTACATTGTTACCCCAGGAAATATTACATTTTATTACATACAACCGGGAGGAACTATTGGATATAAGAGCAACGTCAACTTACCAACATTACGACCAGGAATACGACTTTCCCAAAGAGGATTCTCGGTTTGTTACCCCAGCCAGGACAATAGAATGGATAGCACCCGGCGACTCAAAAGCGGCGCCGGAGAAGAGGGAAGCGGGCCGGTCTTTTGGTCAAGCTACGTCGACGGGCGATCGTGCACCTCTCCCGAGTATTTTAATCGCCAATGTACAGTCTCTTGACAACAAAGTAGACGAAATCAGATCAAGGGTTGCCTTTCAGAGAGACATCCGAGACTGCAACGTTCTTTGCTTCACGGAAACATGGCTCACTCAGGACACGTTATCTGAGTCGGTACAGCCACCTGGTTTCTCCACGCATCGCGCCGACAGAAACAAACTTCTATCTGGTAAGAAGAAGGGTGGGGGTGTGTGTCTTATGATTAACGAGGCGTGGTGTGATCATAACAACATACAGGAACTCAAGTCCTTTTGTTCACCTGACATAGAATTCATTACAATCAAATGCAGACCGCATTATCTACCAAGAGAATTCTCCTCGATTATAATCACAGCCGTGTACATCCCCTCAAGCTGACACATCGACGGCACTGAAAGAAATTCATCGGACTCTATGTAAACTGGAAACCACATATCCTGAGGCTGCATTTATTGTGGCTGGGGATTTTAATAAGGCTAATTTAAGAACAAGGCTCCCGAAATTTTACCAGCATATCGAATGTGCCACCCGGGCTGGTAAAATCCTGGACCACTGTTATTCCAACTTCCGTGATGCATACAAGGCTATTCTCCGCCCTCCTTTCGGCAAGTCTGACCATGACTCCATTTTGTTGCTCCCAGCCTACAAACAGAAACTAAAACAGGAAACGCCCGTTCTCAGGTCTGTTCAACGCTGGTCCGACCAATCTGATTCCATGCTGCAAGATTGCTTCGAGCACGTGGACTGGGATATGTTCCGGATAGCATCTGACAACAACATTGATGTATACGCTGATTCGGTGAGCGAGTTTATTAGCAAGTGCATTGGTGATGTTGTACCCATAGCAAATATTAAAAACTTCCCCAACCAGAAACCGTGGATTGATGGCAGCATTCGCGCAAAACTGAAAGCGCGAACCACTGCTTTTAACCAGGCTAAGGCTACCGGAAACATGACTGAATACAAACAGTGTAGCTATTCCCTCCGCAAGGCAATCAAACAAGCTAAGCGTCAATATAGAGACAAAGTAGAGTCACAATTCAACGGCTCAGACACAAGAGGAATGTGGCAGGGTCTACAGTCAATCACGGACTACAAAGAAAACCAGCCCCGTCGCGGACCATGACGTCCTGCTCCCAGACCAACTAAACAACTTCTTTGCTCGCTTTGAGGACAATGCAGTGCCACCGACACGCCCGCTACCAAAACCTGCGGGCTCACCTTCACCGCAGCCAATGTGAGAAAAACATTTAAATGTGTTAACCCTCGCAAGGCTGCCGGCCCAGATGGCATCCCTGGCCGTGTCCTCAGAGCATGCGCAGACCAGCTGGCTGGTGTGTTCACGGACATATTCAATCAGTCCCTATCCCAGTCTGCTGTTCCCACATGCTTCAAGAGGGCCACCATTGTTCCTGTTCCCAAGAAAGCTAAGGTGACTGAGCTAAATGACTATCGCCCGTAGCACTCACTTCCGTCATCATGAAGTGCTTTGAGAGATTAGTCAAGGATCATATCACCTCCATCCTGCCAGACACCCTGGACCCACTCCAATTTGCTTACCGTCCCAATAGGTCCACAGGCAGCCTTAATCGCAATCACACTGCATACTGCCCTAACCCATCTGGACAAGAGGAATACTTATGTAAGAATGCTGTTCATCGACTACAGCTCAGCATTTAACACCATAGTTCCCTCCAAGCTCGTCATTAAGCTCGAGACCCTGGGTCTCGACCCAGCCCTGTGCAACTGGGTCCTGGACTTCCTGACGGGCCGGTCCCAGGTGGTGAGGGTCGGAAACAACATCTCCACCCCGCTGATCCTCAACACTGGGGCCCCACAAGGGTGCGTTCTCAGCCCTCTCCTGTACTCCCTGTTTACCCATGACTGCGTGGCCAAGCACGCATCCAACTCAATCATCAAGTTTGCTGACGACACTACAGTGGTAGGCTTGATTACCAACAACGACGAGACGGCCTACAGAGAGGAGGTGAGGGCCTTCGGAGTGTGGTGTCAGGAAAATAACCTCTCACTCAATGTCAGCAAAACAAAGGAAATGATCGTGGACTTCAGGAAACAGGAGAGGGAGCACCCCCCTATCCACATCGAGGGGACAGTAGTGGAGAAGGTGGAAAGTTTTAAGTTCCTCGGCGTACACATCACGGACAAACTGAATTGGTCCACCCACACAGACAGCGTGGTGAAGAAGGCGCAACAGCGCCTCTTCAACCTCAGGAGGCTGAAGAAATTCGGCTTGTCACCAAAATCACTCACAAACTTTTACAGATGCACAATCGAGAGCATCCTGTCGGGCTGTATCACCGCCTGGTACGGCAACTGCTCCGCCCACAACCGTAAGGCTCTCCAGAGGGTAGTGAGGACTGCACAGCGCATCACCGGGGTAAACTACCTGCCCTCCAGGACACCTACACCACCCGATGTCACAGAAAGGCCAAAAGATCATCAAGGACAACAACCACCCGAGCCACTGCCTGTTCACCCCGCTATCATCCAGAAGGCGAGGTCAGTACAGGTGCATCAAAGCTGGGACCGAGAGACTAAAAACAGCTTCTACCTCAAGGCCATCAGACTGTTAAACAGCCATCACTAACATTGAGTGGCTGCGGCCAACATACTGACTTAAATCTCTAGCCACTTTAAACATAGGAATTGGATGTAACAAATGTATCACTAGCCACTTTAAACAATTTTGTATATAATGTTTACATATCCGACATACTCATATCAAATGTATACACTGTACTCTAAACCATCTACTGTATCTTGCCTATGCTGTTCGGCCATCGACCCAAATCTCTAGCCACTTTAATAATTATAATTGGATGAAATAAGGTATCACTAGCCACTTTAAACAATGCCATTTATATAATGTTTACATATCCTACATTACTCATCTCATATATATGTGTATATACTGTACTCCATACCATCTACTGCATCTTGCCTATGCCGGTCAGCCATCGCTCATCCATATATTTATATGTACATACTCGTATTCATTTCTTTACTCTTGTGTGTATAAGGTAGTTGTTGTGAATTTGTTAGATTACTTGTTGGATACTACTGCATGGTTGGAACTAGAAGCACAAGCATTTCGCTACACTCGCATTAACATCTGCTAACCATGTGTATGTGACAAATAAAATTTGATTTGATTTGATTTGATTTTGAGCTGTTGGCCGGGGTTGAGTTAGCCAGGAGGAAAGCATGGCCAGCCGTTGTGAAATGCATGTTGAAATGTTTGATTATCCTGGATTTATCGGTGGTGACCGTGTTACCTAGCCTCAGAGCAGTGGGCAGCTGGGAGGAGGTGCTATTGTTCTCCATGGACTTGACAGTATCCCAAAACCTTTTGGAGCTACAGAATGCAAATTTCTGTTTGAAAAAGCAAGCCTTTGCTTTCCTGACTGACTGCGTGTATTGGTTCCTGACTTCCCTGAACAGTTGCATATCGCGGGGAATATTCGATGCTATAGCAGTCCGCCACAGGATGTTCTTGTGCTGGTCAAGGGCAGTCAGGTCTGGAGGGAACCAAGGGCTGTATCTGTTCTTAGTTCTACATTTTTTGAAAGGGGCATGCTTATTTAAGATGGTGAGGAAGTTGCTTTTAAAGAACGACCAGGCACCCTCGACTGACTGAATGAGGTCAATATCCTGCCAGGATACCCGGGCCAGGTCGATTAGAAAGGCCTGCTCGCAGAAGTGTTTTAGGGAGCGTTTGACAGTGATAAGGGGTGGTCGTTTGACCGCGGGCCCATAGCGGATGCAGGCAATGAGGCAGTGGTCTCTGAGATCCTGATTGAAAACAGTAGAGGTGTATTTGGAGGGCAAGTTGGTCAGGATAATATCTATGAGGGTGCCCATGTTTACAGATTTAGGATTGTACCTGGTGGGTTCCTTGATGATTTGTGTGAGATTGAGGGCATCTAGCTTAGATTGTAGGACTGCCGGGGTGTTAAGCATATCCCAGTTTAGGTCACCTAACAGAACATACTCTGAGCTGAGGGGGGGTCTATAGCAGGCGGCAACAGTGAGAGACTGATTTCTGGAGAGATTCATTTTTAGAATTAGAAGTTCGAACTGTTTGGGCACAGACCTGGAAAGTATGACAGAACTATGCAGGCTAACTCCTCCCCCTTTGGCAGATATATCTTGGCGGAAAATGTTGTAGTAGGGTATGGAAATCTCAGAATGTTTTGTGGTCTTCCTAAGCCAGGATTCAGACACGGCAAGGACATCAGGGTTGGCGGTGTGCTAAAGCAGTGAGTAAAACAAACATAGGGAGGAGGCTTCTGATGTCAACATGCATGAAACCAAGGCTTTTCCGATTACAGAAGTCAACAAATGAGAGTGCCTGGGGACACACAGGGCCTGGGATTACCTCCACATCACCCGAGGAACAGAGGAGGAGTAGGACGAGGGTAAGGATGAAGGCTATCAGAACAGGTCGTCTGGTGCGTTGGGAACAGATAATAAAAGGAGCAGATTTCTGGGTGTGGTAGAATAGATTCAGGGCGTAGTGTGCAGACAGGGGTGTGGTGGGGTGAGGGTACAGTGGAGGTAGGCCCAGGCACCGAGTGATGATAAGAGTGGTTGCATCTCTGGAGGTGCTGGTAATACTGGGTGAGGTCACTGCATGTGTGGGAGGTGGGACAAAGGAGGATTCTGAGGCATGTAGAGTGGGCCTAGGGGCTCCACTGTGAACTAAAACAATGATAACTATCCTAAACAACAGTAAACAGGGCAAATTGACATTTGAGAGAGACATAAAGTGAGGCATAAAGCAAACACAGGTGTTGATTCGGAGAGCTAGCTAAGACAACGGGTAAGACCACTACAGCTAGTCAGCTAAGACAACAACAACAGGTAAACGGGCGATGAATGGGCAAAGAGGGTTGGTTAGCTACACACAGGGCCTGAGTACGGGGTTGGGGCCGACAGATAAACAAAAATAAACAAAATGGAGTACTGTGATTAATGAATAGTCCAGCTGTTGTTGTGGTACTTTCGTTTGCTAGCCGGGAGATGCGCCTGGCTTGCGGCTAACTGGTGCTAGCTTCGGGGCAGGGGCGTTAACCACTATAGCCACTTAGTAGCAGCGATGAGTCCGGTGCCAGGGTCGAGAGCCCATGGCAAGGAACCGGTGGAGTAGTGGGTTCTAGCCGTGTTTGGGAGGAGGCCGGGAGGTGGGCCTGGTTCAGGGCTGGGTCACTCGGTGGCAGCTAGCTAGCTGTGGAGATCAGGTGTAGTGATCCAGGGTTTACGGCAGGGATCCAACGTTGTAGTGGAGAAACAGTCCGATGGTGGCAGGCTGGCGAGTATTATCCAGGCTAAAAAGGGCTGGTGTCTGTGCAGAAGGTAAAGGCCGCTAGCAGTGGCTAACAGTGACTGAATAGCTAGCTTCCGATAGAGTTCTGTCTAAAAATGTCTAAAAAAATAGTGGTTAGGTAACACAATGGGTGAGGCAGGTTACCGGAAGGTATATTTAATATAAAAAATGGAAAAGAGATTGAAAATAAATTTGAAATGTATACAAAAATACATGAAAAATACAAAAATACATGAGGGGATGAACAAAAACACGTCTGCACTGCTACGCCATCTTGGATAGTCATGCCAGTTGATGGTCTGTGTGGAATATTATGTTGCTTATGTTCTCATTTTTATAATAGTCAGCAAAACGTGTCTCTTGAATTACCATAAGGAACTTATTTTTGTACTCTTTTCGTGCCTTATAATATTTTACATCCAGAGGGTACTGTATTGTAATGACCACTGAACAGCGGAAGGGGGATTCAGAAGCCTCTGCATTTGGGTGGGGTAGGCTGTGAAACTCTCCTGCCATTGTTGTGCTCAAGGGCTTTGACACTTCTCACTTCACACCTTATTGCTAATTGAAGTTGCAGTCAGATATGTTCTGTCCTAGCAAGCAGTCCGTATAAAGAAAATTATATGATTGTACTGTATTTTTCTTCTTGGCTTTAAAAGTAGCTTCAGACTAAACATTACTCACTCAGGTTGGATGGTGTTTTCAAGTTTCTGTTGTTTGTTTGCCAGAACATTTACGGTATAGCTTGGAATTAAGAATATTTTGTAATAGGAATCATTCCAAGTAATTTTGTTTGAGTTTGGACTTGGAGTGAAGGTTATGTTGTGGAGGGAAGTACCCTGTATATGTCCTTGCCGAAAAATCGAAGTTTATCTAACTCTAAATCTATATTTTTGTAAAAACATGCGGGAAGCTCATCTGCTCGTCTGCTTGTCTCTCTCTGTGTGTCTATGCTATCTCTATCTCTATTTTCTCTCTCCCTGCTCCCTCTGCTCTCTCTGCTCTCTCTCTCTCTCTCTCTCTCTCTCTCTCTCTCTCTCTCTCTCTCTCTCTCCCTCTCTCTCTCTCTCCCTCCTCTTTCTGTCTATCTCTCCCCTCTCTTTTTCTCTCTCTCCCACCCTCTGTCTCTCTCTCTGTGTGTGTCTCTGCTATCTCTCTCTCTCTCTCTCTGTCCCCTCTCTCCCTCTCTCCGCCCTCTCCTTCTCTCACTGTCTCTCCCCTCTCTCTCTCTCTCTGCTTGTTTGTGTGCGTTGTTGCCAGGGTTTGTTCTGCTCTTAGTCAAGCTGTGTTAACAGGTTTTAACTAAATAACCTCCTGCTTCACTCCTCAAATCAATCACACACAAACGCAATTCAACAACACTCTCCACCCCCTGTGTGTGTGTGTGTGTGTGTGTGTGTGTGTGTGTTTGGTTTGTATGCATGTGTTTGTTCCCCTGTGCATATATGTTTGCGTTATTGGTATAAGCCCTTCCAGGGTTCTACACTAACTTTTTCCACTGCTTTTTTAGTTGGTGGCATCAATTATTTTATCAATTGTTTGATCATTTAAAGGCTAATGACCTGTCCTGTGTCCCATAATATGCCTGCATTCCATACAGAACCAGGCTAGTCATGACTAGGAATATTTAGAATTAACCAAGCTGATTTGGGTAGATTTACAGCAAAGATTAAGAGACTGATAATGAAATAAAATAAATGCCTTTATGGCATATTTCAAAGCGCCATGTGTTTTTTATAAAAAACTATACTTGATACCAAAAAAACGATACCACGGCTAAATAAAAAAAGAAAGCGGGAAAAGGACTGTAATTGAGAAAGCACCCTTGTAGGGCCCCAGTGTTGAGGATCAGCAGGGTAGAGACATTGTTTCCTACCTTCACCACCTGGGGGCGGCCCGTCAGGAAGTCCAGGACCCAGTTACACAGGGCAGGGTCGAGACGCAGCCTCTCAAACTTAATGATGAGTATGGAGGGTACTATGTTGTTGAATTCTGAGCTGCAGTCAATGAACAGTATTCTTACATTGGTATTCCTCTTGTTCAGATGGGATAGGGCAGTGTGCAGTGTGATGTTTATTGCATTGTCTGTGGACCTATTGGGGCAGTAAGCAAAATGGAGTGGATCTAGGGTAACAGGTAGGGTGGAGGTGATATGATCCTTGACTAGTCTCTCAAAGCACTTCATGATGACAGAAGTGAGTGCTACGGGGCGATAGTCATTTAGTTCACTTACCTTAGCTTTCTTGGGAACAGGAACAATGGTGGCCATCTTGAAGCATGTGGGGACAGCAGTGGGATAGGATAGCTGATCTGCGCATGCTCTGAGGACACGGCTAGGGATGCCGTCTGGGCCGGCAGCCTTGCGAGGGTTAACGCATTTAAATGTCATGTTTCCAGTCGCCTTGCCATGATAAAATGCGGTGGTACTTGCTTTCAGTTTTGCGCGAATGCTGCCATCAATCCACGGTTTCTGGTTAGAGAAGGTTTTAATAGTCACAGTGGGTACAACATCTCCTATACACTTCCTTATAAACTCGTTTGCAGAGTCAGCGTATACGTCAATGTTATTGTGTGAGACTACCCGGAACATATCCCAGTCCATGTGATCAAAGCAATCTTGAAGTGTGAAATCCGAATGGTCAGACTAGCGTTGGATAGACCTAAGCACGGGCGCTTCCTGTTTTAATTTCTGCCTATAGGAGGGGAGCAACAAGATGGAGTCATGGTCAGATTTGACAAAAAGAGGGTGGGTGAGGGCCTTGTATGCATCGCGGAAGTTAGAGTAGCAGTGGTTGAGTGTGCTACTCACTCGTATACTGCAATCGATATGCTGATAGAATTTAGGTAGCCTTGTCCTCAGATTAGCTTTGTTAAAATCCCCAAATACAATAAATGCAGTCTCAGTTTGTATAAAGTCCATTGAAGTTCCTTACCCTCTCAGGGATTGCTTGGTGCGCTAGCGCCCCAATCCCGACACTACCAGGTGAAATGTAAGGCGCCAAATTCAAAATCCAAAAGTTGAATTAATAAACATCCACCAATATACAAGTGTTCCATACTCATCAAAAGCTCTGTTTCTTGGCAATATCACAGCATTGTCAGATTTCAAAAAGGCTTTACGGCGAAGGCACAACAATTGATTGTTTGAGGGTAGCACCTCTAATATTTATTCATTAGCATAAATCCATAACCCAACGCGGGTCTCACAAAATGCATAAAATCGCTAATATAAAATCGATTACCTTTGATGAACTTCTGCTGAGGGCTTCCCAAGTGTCGAACGAAGACATTCCATGCTTCTTTGGTTAGAAAAAGTCATTTATTATATCCATAAATCTCCGTTTGGTTGGCGCATTATGTTCATAAAATCCACTGTCGAGTCGTCCATAGAACCGTGAAGAGAACGCGTTGAAATTATACCTATCATATTTCTACAAACAAATCAAACATCATTTTTAATGTTTCCTTAGGTATTCTTTTATGTATATTTACTATAATATTTCAACCGGATTGTAGCCTGAATGAGAAGAAAGGAAAAAACAGTGGAGCGCACATTCGGTTGCGCGCCCGCAAAAGCTTGTTGACATCTGAGCTCCCTGGACCATATTCTCTCCCTATCCGTTCTGGTCAGGGCTAACGTTTCCTGGTTTTGTATAGAGACTGTTGACATCTAGTGGAAGCCATAGGTACTGAAATCTCTTAAGCTGAACCATCCCTAAAAAAAAAAAATTAAAAAGAGAAGAAAAAAAGAACTGCTTCAGTCTACCCTGTAGAGCCACCTCTGTAGAAGGATTGGAGTCTGCCAACCCACATCCCACCTGTATATGTCCTGACCGCCTAGCTGTCCTGACCGCCCAGCTTCCTAGGTCGTCAAGAGCCGCCCTTGGAGGGGGGGGGGGTACTGTAACGTCTGCTTCTATCTCACACTCTCAAACACATAGATCCCCTGAATGCAGCTCACTTTCCAGTCCACTTTCCAGCTCACACTCTCAAACACATAGATCCCCTGAACGCAGCTCACTCTCCAGATCCCAATCACCTGAATTCTGATCACCTGTTCACACACCTGTATGTCATTATCACACACTGTTTAGTTCAGTTCTTTGCACCCCATCATTGTGAGGTATTGTTTGTTTTGTGACCCACTTCTACTATTCAGAGCGCTGGTTTTCCTGTAATTTTTCCCGTGTATGATAGTTTTTGCCTCCCTCACTAACACCTTCTGCCTGTACTGTAGACTATTGGATTTCCTTTTATCAACCTATTGCCTGATCTCCCGGATGACTTTACTAGCCTGTTCCCTGCCTGTACTGTTGCCTTTTTGGACCCCTTTGTATGACATTCTGCCTGCCCCTGGACCCAGCTACCTGCCTCCTTCTGTGGTCCTTTACAAATAAACACCTGCTGTGCCCTGCGCTTGAAACCAGCTCTCTGTCTCCCATCGTGTTCATTACAACTCCTGATAAAAGGTTAAGGTTAAATCAAATCAAATAGGCTTACCCAATGGCATTATGCATTGACATCCACATTATTTTTACATTCTACAATATGTCAGATTAATGTGGGCAATAGACTGCATGCTCCCGACACAAACACACTAATAAAGTCTATCCATGTGGTTGCTAATCAGTCACGCCATTTGAGATGTTGAATAGTTATTAAGGGGTTACTGTGTAATATTTTAAAACGAGAAAGCATCCAAAAACTGTTTTCCCTTTGTAATGGAATGCTTTGTGTTCCACACCTGTCCGACAACCCACTGATTGCACAACAACGGAGATCATTACCATAACAAGGGGCCCGCCCCAATGAAGCTCTAATTTAAATCCAGATCATAAATTGACACATTTCCTCTCACTTTGTGCTGCGCAAGGTTCGCATCCATGGAAAAACATCCTCATCAACAGCCACACTCTCCTCCTCCCTCTCCTGCCATGAGAAAACTTCCTCAAGAAAGGCACGCCCACACTTGACACACGTTTATTGAGTACATGCATGTATACACTTAAACACACAATAAAACATACACCTACTCCCGTTCCTCCCACTCTTTCAACCTGCCAGTATGCCATTGTGCCAGCGCCCAGAATCATTAACGAGGTATTGAGTCATTAAAGGGGCAATCTGCAGTTACTATATACATTAAATGAATTATATGAACCCATTAAATATAACTTATAAATGCTAATGAGCTTAGTTTAACTGTCGTTCCCCATCAAAACCCGAAATATAATCTTGTTATACTCCAACGTTTTTAAACAAAGTAAACGTAAACAAATACTATATAGCCTCAGATTATGGTTAAAACTCTAGTTTTGATATCATGGATGGTCGTCCTCTATCTTTGAATTTGACCATGGTTACATTTCTCCAGCCCCATCCCTCAGATTTTTACTGAAACAGGGTGGGGAGAGTGGTTTGTTATTATTTCAACTGCTGATTGCCGCTTTAAAAAAGTGAGATTCAACAAGCGAAGTAAGCAGAAAACCACACATCAACCTTCCATTGCTGAGCTAGGTTGAGCTGCCTACGCAATTTATGGGTGGCAACAAATTAGCTAAGGAGGAGGGAAGTGATGAGTGTACGGAGGAGGAGAGGATAAATGTAGAGATGGGGGTGAGGGTTGGTAGCTATAGCACAGAGGGAGTGAGAGTAGGGGTGCAGAGGAGGTATAGAGGATGAGAGGATGAGGGCAAGGAGGAATGTGTTTTTTTATGGGGTGTTTAACTACGAGAGACGCATGACGTCTATCGAGTGGTCTGTCATCCTGAAGTGATGCAAGCCATAGAGAGGAAGAAAGCACTCACAGACTCACAACTCTAAATGCACAATCACTTAAACCATGAGTTGATGATGATGGTTCTGAATACAGATTAGTGTTCAATAATGTACACAGAGTCTACAAAACATTAAGAACACCTCTCTAGTATTGAGTTACAGCCCATTTTACCTTCAGAACAGCCTCAATTCGTTGGGCATCCTTAAGCATTCCACAAGGATACTGGCCCATGATGACTCCAATGCTTCCCACAGTTGTGTCAAGTTGGCTGGATGTCCTTTGGGTTGTGGACCAATCTTGTTACACACACACCGGAAACTGTTGAGCATGAAAAACCCAGCAGTGTTGCAGTTCTTTAACTACTACCATACTCCACACCCCAATGTACTTAAATCTTTCGTCTTGCCCATTCACCCTCTGAATGGCACACATACAGTCCACAATCCATGTCTCAATAGTTTCAAGGTTCGTCGAAACAAGTGAAACAACATTACTAATCAATCCTCGGGTACCCTAATACGTCAATAAACAATAATATTTCAGATGGAAAATAGCCTGCTCAATAGAAAAGGAAAATAACGAAGCGCGCAAACTCAATCACGCGCGACAAACAGTACAGGACACTTTATGGTCCACCAGGAAGAACAGCTATTACTCGTTGTTTTTTTTTAAACAAGCCTGAAACCATGTCTAAAGACTGTTGAAATCTAGTGGAAGCTATTGGAACTGCAATCTGGGAGCTAAATCCCTCTGTATTGAATAGCAAGTCAATGGAAAACTGTCACATCACAAAATCCCATTTTCCAGATGGATTTTTATCGGGTTATCGCCTGCCATATCAGTTCTGTTATACTCACAGACATTGTTTTAACAGTTTTAAAAACTTCAGAGTGTTTTCTATCCAATACTACTAATTATGTGCATATCCTAGTTTCTGGGCCTGAGTAACAGGCATTTTACTTTGGGCACGCCAAACTCTCCGAACCTCAGAACACTGTGCCCTATCCTTAACAGGTTAAAAAACCTTCTTTAACCAGTCTCCTCCCCCTCACAGATTGAAAGGGAATTTATGTGACATCAATAAGGGATCATAGGATTCACCTTGATTCACCTGGTAAGTCTATGTCATGGAAATACTCATTGTAATTTACGTTTTGTGCTGTGGAAGGAGATTACCAGTGGTGCTGTATTGGATTAAGGAATTCAATCTCAAACTGCGGAAGAGAGAGAGAGGGAGAGGGACAGATAGTGTCAGAACAAACTGTGGTAGAGACAGAGAGAGGGAGAGATAGTGTCAGAACAAACTGTGGTAAAGACAGAGAGAGGGAGAGATAGTGTCAGAACAAAGTGTGGTAGAGAAATGGAGAGGGAGAGATAGTGTCAGAATAAACTGTGGTAGAAACAGAGAGAGGGAGTGGGAGAGATAGTGTCAGAACAAACTGTGGTAGAGTCAGAGAGAGGGAGAGATAGTGTCAGAACAAACTGTGGTAGAGACAGAGAAAGGGAGAGGGAGAGATAGTGTCAGAACAAACCGTGGTAGAGAAAGAGAGAGGGAGAGGGCGAGGTTGTGTCAGAACACACTGTAGTATAGACAGAGAGAGGGAGAGATAGTGTCATAACAAACTGTGGTAGAGACAGGGAGAGGGAGAGATAGTGTCATAACAAACCGTGGTAGAGACAAAGAAAGGGAGAGGGAGAGATAGTGTCAGAACAAACTGTGGTAGAGACAGAGCATGGGAGAGATAGTGTCAGAACAAACTATGGTATAGACAGAGAGAGGGAGAGATAGTGTCAGAACAAACTGTGGTATAGACAGAGAGAGGGAGAGATAGTGTCAGAACAAACTGTGGTATAGACAGAGAGAGGGAGTGAAAGTGTCAGAACAAACTGTGGTAGAGCCAGAGAGACGGAGAGAGAGAGATAGTGTCAGAACAAACTGTGGTTGAGACAGAGAGAGGGAGAGAGAGAGATAGTGTCAGAACAAGGGAGAGATATTGTCAGAACAAACTGTGGTAGAGGAAAAGAGAGGGAGAGATAGTGTCAGAACAAACTGTGGTAGAGTCAGAGAGTGGGAGAGATAGTGTCAGAACAAACTGTGGTAGAGAGAGAGAGAGGGAGAGATAGTGTCAGAACAAACTGTGGAAAAGACAAAGAAAGGGAGAGTAGGATAAAGTGTCAAAACAAACTGTGGTAGAGACAGAGAGAGGGAGAGATATTGTCAGAACAAACTGTGGTAGAGGCAAAGAAAGGGAGAGGGAGAGATAGTGTCAGAACAAACTGTGGTAGAGACAGAGAGAGAGAGAGGTAGAGATAGTGTCATAACAAACTCTGATAGAGACAGAGAGAGGGAGAGATAGGGTCAGAACAAACTGTGGTATAGACAGAGAGAGGGAGAGATAGTGTCAGAACAAACTGTGGTAGAGTCAGAGAGTGGGAGAGATAGTGTCAGAACAAACTGTGGTAGAGACAGAGAGAGGGAGAGGTAGAGATAGTGTCATAACAAAATCTGATAGAGATAGAGAGAGGGAGAGATAGTGTCAGAACAAACTGTGGTAGAGTAAGAGAGAGGGAGAGGGAGAGATAGTGTCATAACAAACTGTGGTAGAGACAGAGAGAGAGAGGGAGAGATAGTGTCAGAACAAATTGTGGAAGAGACAGAGAGAGGGAGAGGGAGATAAAGTGTCAGAACAAACAGTGGTAGAGACAGAGAGAGGGAGTAGGGAGAGATAGTGTCAGAAAAAACTGTGGTAGAGACAGAGAGACGGAGAGATAGTGTCAGAACAAACTGTGGAAGAGACAGAGAGAGGGAGAGATAGTGTCAGAACAAACTCTGATAGATACTGAGAGAGGGAGAGGGAAAGATAGTGTCAGAACAAACTGTGGTAGGGACATAGAGAGGGAACATTTGTGTCAGAACAAAGTGTGGAAGAGAAAGGGATAGGGAGAGATAGTGTCAGAACAAACTGTGAAAGAGACAAAGAAAGGGAGAGGGAGATAAAGTGTCAGAACAAACAGTGGTATAGACAGAGAGAGGGAGAGGGAGAGATAGTGTCATAACAAACTGTGGTAGAGACAGAGCAAGGGAGAGATAGCGTCAGAACAAACTGTGGTAGAGACAAAGAAAGGGAGAGGGAGAGATAGTGTCAGAACAAACTGTGGTAGAGACAGAGAGAGGGAGAGATAGTGTCATAACAAACTGTGGTAGAGACAGAGAGAGGGAGAGGGAGAGATAGTGTCAGAACAAACTGTGGTAGAGACAGAGAGACGAAGAGGGAGAGATAGTGTCAGAACAAACTGTGGTTGAGACAGAGAGAGGGAGAGGGAGAGATAGTGTCAGAACAAACTGTGGTAGAGACAGAGAGAGGGAGAGATAGTTTCAGAACAATCCGTGGTAGAGACAGAGAGAGGGAGAGATAGTGTCAGAACAAACTGTGGTAGAGACAGAGAGAGGGAGAGATAGTGTCAGAACAAACTGTGGTAGAGACAAAGAAAGGGAGAGGGAGAGATACTGTCAGAACACATTGAGATATAGAGGCACGGCAACACACAGGCACAAACACTCAGCGAGAGAGTGAGAGAGCAAGAAACAGTCAGATACAGACAAGATGAAGCAGTTAAAGCAGGAGAGGCATCATCATCAAGAGACATTGAGGAAATGGAGAGAAAGTGAGGGAGGAGAGAGATGACATGAAGGGATGGAGATACATAACAATAGATATGCGCAATGTAAGGGCACACTGGAAAATGGATGATACAAGAAAAAACTGCTTTATTCTGAAGATGTTACAGTATCCATTGAAATATGCAGAATCATCCATCAATTTGACCATTCCTTGAATATTGATGAATACTGCTATATTTGATCTCAGAGATTTGTTTGTACGTGTGTGTGCGTGTGTGTATGTGTGAGCGAGCGTGCACGCGTGTCCCCAATGCATATCTGAGTTCCTATAAATGTGCATCTCTGTCCTCAAACAGCTATCCCTCCCTCCCCTTACATCACCCTGTCACTTTCTGTCCTGGTTCCTTTGTTATCTTTCTTTCCATATGACACTTGTTACACTTGAACTATAGGTGTTGATGGGAGAAGGAGACGTCATGTGGCTTGAAATGGGACAAACCACATATTTTATTCAATTTATGTCAGTTGCTTTTAGGTGTTACACCAGTTCACTCTCCTATGAGCAATTGAGTTTTTTTCTATACAAAGCTAAGTGCCTACTTAAGGTTGATCAAGTTCTCTATTTAGTTCATTCAACGTATATTTGAAACATGGGTGCCTGTAGTGAATGGTAAGGGATTTAATCAGGGTAGTTTAGTAGGAATATTTTGAGACAGAAACAGGAGCACCAAGCCTCCAGCACTTTCTTATACTTCTGGGCAGACTTTGAGAAAGCTGTGTCTCTGAACTACATTGATCAAGCCGATGTTGAAAACACTTTGAAACTTCGTTTTTCACACCACAAATGCCCTTTCAGGAAAGAAACAAGATATGTAATTTCACACATTGCACAGGCAATAGATATTTTAAATCAACATTTGTCTATTTAATTGATTTTACTTGTTGTTTTGTATTTGTTTACTCTTGTTGTCTCTTTTTGTCACCGTGATTTGTGAATTACTTGTGACACACTTAGACAGCACGAGTAGGTACTGTAACTACGGTAACAATAAAATATCCTATCTTGATGGTCTAACGTTTTTTATTGTCTAATTATTCTAGAAGACAGCATAACCTGACTACCCCATTCAGTGTCTCCACTCTCCAATTCCAAGGTCAATCATTTTAAATTCACATGTTTTGATCTACAAATGAGATCTGGGATTTCTATTCATTGACGTTTGTTAGTTATGAATATTACTTGATGTGAAAGTCAAACAGCTAACTAGTTTTGTGTTTTATAAAGTGGTGGTTATTTTCCCCCATATGCTTTTCTGGACAGATGGTGCTTTCTTTATATTTGGCTCAGTGCTTGGCTGTATTTGAACAGCAATGAGTCCATACTGTAGTCTTTAAATACATTGGCCCAGGTAGGGGGTGGATGAGTTTTTGAGTACATTGGCTGGGGTAGGGGATGTCTGGAGATGTGGTAGAGCATAAAACCTGGAGCGTGGTGAGATGAGGGAGAATGAGATTTTACTTTTGACTCTCGTGTTAATTAAAAGATTGTCTCATGGAGGAGCGGATGTATATTTTAATTAAGGACATGACTCCTGCTATTAGGCTTTTGTTATGACACACACACGAGCGTGCGCAGACGCACACACACACACACAGGCCCAAAACATCTTGTGCTGCTGAGCATGGGGATGTTACGTCTTTTTTGGATGAGTGTGTTAAATATTGATGTGTTTCCCGAGGATGGAGGTTATTAATAAAGGTCCATGCATGTCCAGCCAGGTCACCTCAGAGACAAGTCAGTATTCAACGTCTATCCATGTCTGAGGACGTCGGGAGATGATGTGGAAACCGGCCACTAGGGGCAACAGTGAGTGATGTTACCTTCAAGTAGGCTTTTTTTTTTGCTAGGGTGTTGTGGATGGGGGTAGATGTAAGCCTCTGGTGCCAAAGGCTGGAAGTTCAAATCCAGCAATAGAAAGTTGTTTATGCTTTATGCTTAACCTTACCCCTAACACTAACCTTAAAAATGCAGAGTTAATGCATAAAATTAACCTTGAACAATTAGACATTTTACGCTTGAGAAACAATGATGAACGTCTAATTCTGACATGAGACTGTGAGAGCTAGTTGTGCATGTCTGATGATAGAAGATTAAGGACTGCTGTAGACAGGCTCACATATACCCAGATGGTGTGTGTGTGCTCTTCCCTGTGTTTGTTCATGTGTTTCTGGGCAGGATATGATGGTGTTCTGATATTCAAATCAAGCCCTTTGACAGGGAGACGAGAGACAGTCAAGGGCTGTGGGAGAAAGGCCTCTAAAAGATAGAGAGAGAGAGATAAATAGAGACAGCAACTGAGAGGTAGGGAGAGAAAGAGAGAGAGATAAAGAGACAGAGGGAGAGAGAGACAGAGAAAGAGGGAGGGAGAGAAAGAGAGAGGGAGATAAAGATTGTCTCCCGTGACAGAACGAAAGGTGTTCAAAGCACACAGAAGATAGAAAGGGAACGACTGTTCTTCTCTCCCACCTCTTTTTAATCTGTACTGCTTTTAATGAGTTGAGGAGCGCTGTGTGGTGGCTGCTACTGTCTTGTTCCTCTTCCCCCTTCAGTAACATTATTCCCCCTCTAGTAACAGAGACTATTATTCACAGAACACCAGATGAGTGCCCAGTGCCACACAGTCGCATACTTATTTTACATCTGACTCTCAACACAGAGACAGGCTATACACTGGGGTGGCAGTGAGCACAGATTCTCTCTCTCTTTCTTGTCTCCCAATCCCTTTCTCTTTCATCCTCTATTCCCTTGAGTTGTAGAAGAAAGGACCCAAAAGAGCTAGAACTCTATAGCCTCATCTCATATATCTTCCACTTCGTCCTGTTTTCTCTTTTTCACCACGCTCTCATAACAGACACAGCAGAGAACAATCCAAGATCCTAACTGCCTGCAATCAGCATCCAACACTAGACTAAAAGCCTGAATATCCTGCCTTCATATGGAATTCATAAATTTTGGGATTTGCTTTTGTCAAGTAATTAACACAATACAAAATAAAACAGGAAGCAGTCTTCATAAAGGAATAAGCCCTTCACTAAAATAGAAAGCCCAGCCGCAGGAGAAGGCTTGAGCTGTAAATTAGGACGTAAAATAAGGGAAATAGCAGCAAAGCTGTTTGTCCTTCAGTTTGTTTGCTTTGGCTGTAAAGGGAATGAGACCGTAAGAGGGAATACTGGCTTCCTGCCAGCACTTTTGCAGAATGACTAATCCGCTCTGAACGGCTTTTATCACCCGCACTCTTTCATACCGTCAATCAATCATCTAGCCAATCCATCACCATGACGATTATTGACTAGGTAGCCTCCCGTGAGACAGGGAACACACAAGGGCAAGAATGGAGCGATGGAGGAATGGTGGGACAGAGGGATGGACGACTTCCCTTCGCGTCCATCCCGAAACAGACAGATCTCATAAAGCAACTAGCTCTCAAAGTCTAATGTCAGAATTAGACATTCATCCATTGTTCTCAAACATTAAATTTCGAAGTGTTCAAGCTTAAGTTTAGGCATTAACTCTACATTTTTAAAGTTATGGTTAAGGATTGGGATTGAGTTTAAAAAAATCTCTAAAACTACTTTCTAACGCTGGATTCAAGCTTCCAACCTTTGGCACAAGAGGCAGATGCTTACGTCTATCCGCTATCCCCATCCACCACACCCTAGAAAACCAAAACCTACCTGAAGGTAACATCACTCACTGTTGCCTCCGAGTGACCGGTTTCCACGCCATCTCCCGACGTCCTCAGACATGGATGGATGTTGAATTCTGATTTGTATCACCGGTGACCTGGCTGCATATAGAAACATGATGGATGGCATCGTATCAGTTTACAACTGTAAGCATAACTTCTTCTAAACAAACATAAGCACCAACGCATACACCCCCACCTCGCCAGTCACCCTAATGAGCACCACCACTCATCATTACAGTGTTTAACCCTTGTGTGGTTTTCGGGTCTGTGGGACCCATTTTCAATGTTTACTAAAAGAAAAATGATTCAATTAATAATTTTTTCAACTTGAGACTCATTGGCCTTGGCTCATTTTCTGTGAAGAACATGTAAAATAACAAATGTTCATTGAGTGCACACTGTGCACCCCCCTACACATTTATATTACATAAGTGGTGTTCGAGGGTAATAAAAGTGTGGAAAAGTGTGTGTGTAGGTGAAAACAAGTAAAAATGAAACAAAAAGGTGCCTTCACTCTGTCTTCCTCCTTCCTGGGCCTGCTTTTTCAACATAGCACCAATAACCTGTCTGTCTCCCTGCCTGTCTGCTTGTCTCCCACTTTTCTCGTACTCTTACCCTTTGTAGTGTGTGAAACTACACAATGTCTTGCGGGAACATGTACATTGTTATTACAATACATTGTTTCGATACATTATTTCGATATATTGTAAAAAATTCTGTATTTTCCCACAATCTACCACAGCCAGGTGCACATTTGGGGAGGGACACAACAAATAAATAGCTTTGCATGTGTGGCTCCTTAACACAATCAATCAGTATGGCAAAAATAATCTCTGCTCAGGGGGCCTTAGAATTAATTTTTGCAGAGAGAGAAGCTAGTACGGGAAGGAGCGTCTTCCACTTTGGAAGACAAATAATTTTTCGAATATGAGGATCATGTCTCTGTCAATTCGGAGTCTGACAGTGAGCTCGAAGAACAGGATAAGATTGACCTTCAGCCAGCCCCAGGACCTGCCCGTCAGTAACCAGCTCATCATCAGCCTGCAGGAGGAAAAATATGGATGTCAAAAAATTGTGAAATTGAATGGTCTTCTTGCCCAAGGGAATGAGCCACCCCGTATGGATGCAACCAGGGCCGACTTGGGTTGTGGTTACTCATGTAACCAGACTTTATGCAGGACATAAAGTCTTCTTTTGAACTATTCATCCCAGACACTATTTAGAAAATCATTCTGGACTGCACTAATTTGGAGGGAAGGGGTGTTTTTGGAGAGAGATGGAAGGAGATCGACCAAACTCATTTACATGCATACTTTGGGGTTCTTATCCTTGCTGGTGTATTCAGATCCAATGGGGAATCCACAGAATCCCTGTGGGATGCAGAAATTGTCAGATAACTTTTCCGTGCAACAATGTGTCTGGAGACCAGCTCGGCGGCAGAGAATCAAGCTAACTACAATAAGGTCAGTGTAGAACAGGTGTTTTACAACCCTGGGCCCAACGTTACTGTTGATGAGCAGTTTATGCCATTTAGGGGCCACTGCCCCTTCATGCAGTACATACCGTCTAAACCCGCAAAATATGGAATCATGATCTGGGCTCCCTGTGATGCTGCTTCATAATATGCGTGGAACTTGCAAGTGTATACAGGGAAGCCAGAAGCCCCTGAGAAGAACCAAGGGATACTTGTTGTCCTGGACGTGACACAGGGACTCCGTGGCCACAACATCACATGCGCTAACTTTTTCTTACTTTGCACAAGCTGAGACAAGAGCTCCTCAAGAGGAAGCTGATAATGGTAGGAACAGTACGGAAAAAAAAGCCAGAGGGACAGAGGGAAGAGGGAAGCTCCAGAGGAGACGGCTCTTTCTCAAGGAGCTGGGCAAGGCATTGGTGAAACCTCAAATCCAGAGGTGGCACCATATCCCAAGGACCCCAGCCTCTGCAGCCATTGTGAGTAGAATTCAGGAGGAGGATGCTGGTGCCCCATCTGCCCGACCCACAGAATCAACAACTCCAATACCAGAAGTAAATGTGAGTGATGTTGTTGCATGTGTGTGTATCTGACTCTCCTACCTTGGCATGCTCTAACTATACATGTGAGTGAGTGAGATGTTAGTAAAATTCCTGAACTCAGTGTTTTCATCATTCTAGATTGCAGTCGGTAGCAAAAGAAGAAAGCGCTGCGATGTGTGTGGACCCAAAAAGGGCAGGAAGACAGTACACATGCATCAAGTGCAAGAAATACATTTGCAAAACACACACAGTAAAACTCTGTCCCTCATGTGGTGTGTAGACTGGCCTTAATTTGTGTTCAATGGGGCTCATTTATGATTTCCATAAAACACTGAATGTAAAATTTCTCCTTCCAATTTGTTCAGTTCAAAGCAATAAACATCAAAAGTGATGAAAACCTTGTTTGATTTATATTTGTTCAAGATGAACATGATTTATTCCACCCACGTCTTGATTATAATACATTTTTGTTTACAAAAATCTAATTATTTATGTTTTTTAAATGAAAAAGTGCTTTTATTGATAAATGTGATCTAGTAGAGGTAAATTGCAAATATTATCCATGTATGCTGTCTATATTGTTTGAAATTGATATAAGTCAACATCTAAGTATTAAATATTTTTTCTTAAATTGTTATGGCTGTATTGTTTTAAAAACCAAAAAATGTTGTGGGTCCATCAGACCCGTGAACATTGGGTGAATAACAAAAACATGAACACCACACAAGAGAAAAAGCAGTTCCCCTGTGTTACATGCTGCAGCTAGCAAGACAGAACGACACACAAAGCAGCTAACAGCTGGAGCAGAGACTCCCTTTATGTGTTTCCCTCAGAGGCACTGTGACACATTTCTCTGCAATACATAGATGAACACCATGACAGCATCCGCTTCTGTTTTCTTATCTAATAAGGAAATGGCTCTACAGGTACAGTTGAAGATGAGATAAATCGAACTTCTTGGTTTAACAACAACACCCATGTGTTTATATGCAGTTGGACAGAGGCATTGACAAAGCCCTCTAATTGGCTGTCTAACGAGAGGTCAAAAGGTCAGCCATAAGCAATTTGTCATCTGACGACTGAGCCATTCACTACACACCCACTAAGAAAGATATACATACTCACACCCACCCGCACGTACACACGCACTCTCTCACACACACACACACACACGTACTATACACACTCTCACACACACACGCACGCGAGCACTCTCATACACACGGGCACAGGCACACACGCGGACACTCATTAAAACGCCCAGTCAAACTCAGAGGAAAACGCCACACAGTTGACTGACAATATTAACTGCATTATCATGCCACTGATGCATAAAATTCAACACAAGCACTTGTTTTCCCTTTGACAAGCAGACGAGCATCATCACATGTTCTTGTTGTTGTTTTCCTCTAGTTGTGAGAGGAAGCAGAGTCCTGGTTTGTAATAAGAAGTGCCTATTATTTCCTTCCATTTGTATTTTCTGTTCTGTCCTGTTCTCTGTGAGATGCTGTCTCTTTGTACCCCCTGCCACACACAACAAGCTCTGAATCTGTCAAATCAAAAACAGAGGAGATGGAAAGAGAGGAGAAGAGGGAGAGAATGGAGAAGTTGAAGAGATAGAGAGAGAACAACATATTTATTGGCCAGGATGTATAAATCCCTGTGTGTGTGTTCATGTGGTGTACTGTATGTGCATGCATGCGTACAAAGTGGCAAAGTGCCTTTTAAAGGGCAGCAAGGAGGCTATTCATCATGCCATGATAGAGACAGTGTAAACAGGCAAAACTCAAAGGAAAAGGTGAGAAAAAATCCTGAATGTTTGTGCACTTGAATCAAAACGACATGTTCTTGCAGTGCACAACAAAGGGAAAAACTAGATGAGATTGGGGCTGTTACGGTGACCGTATTACCGCAACACGAGTCACGAGTCATGATGGCAGTCAAATTCCATGTGACCATTTATTCACGGTAATTAGGCTTCTCCAAGCTCTGATGCTGCTGCTGGTCATTAGTAGCCTACCAAACTTGCTATCTGCCTGGTGCTCAGCACTCTGTTGTCCCTCTAATCACTCTGACATCAATGCAAATGTAATTGAGTTCATGAGAGCCCATGAACTCAGGTTGCACAACATTTCTATAGGATATGGAATTGCGTGAGAAAACAGAATGATGGCCTCTATTAAAAAGAGGAGAATCCCATCAGCTTACTATAGGGTAGACCTATTATATTTGTTCCTCAACTTTCCTAATATTAAGCATGTTGCTTCTCTTCACAACAGGAGTATTCTCTATTTAAGTGCATAGATGTATTTTTTTCCGCTGCCCGTTTCGAGAATGGTGCATGATAATGCTCCATTCCAAATCAAAACAAATTTCACAAATATATTATTTAGTATATGTAAAGACAAGATTAACCTCTTAAATCAAGAATAGTGTGATGGGTGACGATATTAGCCTATCAATTGTGAATAATATATATGATCACTTGTGAATGATGCCCATCTTATGCTTTTTTTTGCTACTTTTCAAATCCTAGTCGCAAACTGCATGTAGCCTAGCCCATACGCCTTTACGTTTTGATAAGGTTTGTATCACAGCTAAAGTGGCCAAATAACTTCTAACGGGTGTAGAGCCTAATTGGCATACATATGCAGACATATGAGTTTCAAGTTTGGTGAAGATAATTTTCACCATAGAAATGCACCTTTATAATAAAAGCATTACATGCATAATCACATTTGTGGTCACTTGTGAGAATGGTGTTTTCCTGCTAATGGTACATTTGCGCTTATAGTCTACTGCCATGTGCGTATCAGTGTGCTTATAATGTGAAGCAATAGCCTCATAGTTTATCAACATTTGAAGCTAAACGTTCTCATATGTTGCTTTAGGCTCATTGCTTAAAATTGTTTTTTTTGATGCTAGTGGTTTTATTAATATGGGATCTATCGCATCCAACAACTGTCCTAGACTATGTTTGGAATATTTGTTTCTCGCACAAAATAGAATAGGTAAACTTTTAGACTACGAGGGATAGTAGATTGACATAGGCTAGTACTTTTTCAGTTAGTTGGACCTACTCATCTTGTTCTTCCAATATCTTCAATATGCACCTCAGAATTGGATAAGGATGAGCGCAGTTGCGTCCCGGATGTGTATGTCTTCACTTGTAGCCTGTGAGAAAGACCCAATCATGTGATGTGAGGGCAATCCATCAGGTGAGTGAGAAGTGCTTTGGCACGCAGTGTCACGATCTCCTGAACAGACAGACCAAGACGCAGCGATGCTTCCAGTATACATTTTATTAACGACGAACGTAACTGGGAAAAATAACAAAATATAAACGAAGATCGTGAAGCTGAACACAACTAAACATAAAACAAGCTATGCTCAAACAATAACCCACAAAACCTAATAGAAAACCCCAAACATATATATGGTTCCCAATTAGAGACAACGACACACAGCTGCCTCTAATTGGGAACCATTACCCCAACATAGAAATATATCACCTAGAACATAAAAAACCTTACACCAAAACCAAAACTAAACACACCAGCCTGTCTTCGCAGGCCTGGACGTGACAGTACCCCACCCCAAAGGTGCGGACTCCGACCGCGCCACAAGGCCATGGGGGGGGGTCTTCGGGTGGGTCTTTTAGTCCCAGGTGGCGGCTCCGGTGCTGGCCGTGCTGACTCGAGGTCACGCACCGGAGGCCCTGGGCAATTAGCCGTACTGGGGACCCTCTCTGGCGGTCCCAGACTGGGGACCCTCTCTGGCGGTTCCGGACAGGGGACCCTCTCTGGCGGTTCTGGACAGGGGACCTTCTCTGGAGGTCCCGGACAGGGAATCTTCTCAGGAGGTCCCGGACAGGGGACCTTCTCAGGAGGTCCCGGACAGGGGACCCTCTCTGGAGATCCCGGACAGGGGACCCTCTCTGGAGGTCCCGGACAGGGGACCTTCTCTGGAGGTCCCGGACAGGGGACCTTCTCTGGAGGTCCCGGACATGGGACACGCACTGGCCCTCTGGTGTGGGGAGCAGGAACGAACCGTGCTGGGCTCACTAAACGCACGGGCCCTCTGGTGCGGGGAGCAGATACGGGCCGTGATGGGCTCTCTAATCGCACTGGCACTCTGGTGCGGGGAGCAGGAACCGGCCGTACTGGGCTCATTACGCGCACTGGCACTCTGGTGCGGGGAGCAGGAACCGGCCGTACAGAGCTCACTAAACGCACGGGCCCTCTGGTGCGGGGAGCAGGTACGGGCCGTGATGGGCTCTCTAATCGCACTGGCACTCTGGTGCGGGGAGCAGGAACCGGCCGTACTGGGCTCATTACGCGCACTGGCATTCTGGTGCGGGGAGCAGGAACCGGCCGTACTGGGCTCACTAAGCGCACCGGCACTCTGGTGCGGGGAGCAGGAACAGGACGTGCTGAGTCCACGACGGGCACAGGAATCCTGGAGCGTGGAACAGGGACAGGACGTGCTGAGTCCACGACGGGCACAGGGATCGTGGAGCGTGGAACAGGGACAGGACGTGCTGGGTCCACGACGGGCACAGGGATCCTGGAGCGTGGAACAGGGACAGGATGTGCTGGGTCCACGACGGCCACAGGGATCCTGGAGCGTGGAGCAGGGACAGGACGTGCTGAGTCCACGACGGGCACAGGGATCCTGGAGCGTGGAACAGGGACTGGTCGTGCTGGATCCACAACACGAACAGGAATCCTGGAGCGTAGAACAGGGATCCTGGAACGTGGAACAGGGGCAGGATACACTGGGCCGTGAAGACACACTGGAGGTCTCGAACGCATAGCAGTCTGCACAACCCGTCCTGGCTGAATGGATAATTTCGCCCTGCCACTGCGGGCGCTGGCACAGGACGTACTGGGCTGTGGAGACGAACTGGAGACACAGTGCGTAGAGCTGGCGCAGGATATCCTGGTCCAAGGAGGCGCACCGGAGACCAGGAGCGCTGAGCCGGCACCACTCCTCCAGGCTGCACACTCACCCTCCCCTGACAGATGAGTGGAGCTGGAATCTCTCGCACCGGCCTATGAACGTGCACTGGAGACACCGTGCGCAAAACTGCATAGCACAGTGTCTTACCAGTGCGACGCTCCCTCCAACGCTGCCTCCAGAGAGCACGAGGAGTTGGCTCAGGAGTCCACCCTGAACCGGCCAAACTCCCCATGTGCCCCCCCAAAAAAGTTTTTTGGGGCTGTTTTTCGGGCTTCCTAGCCAGGCGAGGTCTAACAAACTGTCCTCTATCCGGATCCCATGCTCCATATAGATCCTCGTACCTGCGCCGCTCCGACGCTGCTGCTTCCAGTTCCTCTCTAGGACGGCGATACTCTCCAGGCTGGGTCCAAGCACCTCCATTAAATTATTCCTCCTCCCAAGACCTAAGCTCCCGGGTCTCTCGCTGCTTGGTCTTTATTTGGTGGGTTATTCTGTCACGATCTCCTGAACGGACTGAACAAGACGCAGCGATGCTTCCAGTATACATTTTATTAACGACGAACGTAACTGGGAAAAGTAACAAAATATAAACGAAGATCGTGAAGCTGAACACAACTAAACATAAAACAAGCTATGCTCAAACAATAACCCACAAAACCTAATAGAAAACCCCAAACATATATATGGTTCCCAATTAGAGACAACGACACACAGCTGCCTCTAATTGGGAACCATTACCCCAACATAGAAATATATCACCTAGAACATAAAAAATCCTACACCAAAACCAAACTAAACACACCAGCCTGTCTTCTCAGGCCTGGACGTGACACGCAGGCGGGAGAAAGGAATTATAATTATTGTAATCAGCCCAAGGGCACAACGGCCACTGGCAGCAAAAGCATGTTTTTTTAAGGGGATTTACAGCCGGGAAATTCGAGGATCTATCAAGTGCTTGTGAAATTGTGAATAAGAAACTGATGAAGTGTGTACAACCTAAGCAAAAAACAAAACAGAGCTCATGCCTTTCATGCAACTTTTTTCAAATCAGCATTAGAGTTGCATCATGCAGCCTTAGAATGTTGCATCATGCAGCCCTAAAACATATAGCCTAACATTTGTATCACAACAAAAGTTGCTTAAATAACTCTAAATTAATCAAATAGGAGTACATGTTTCTTTGTTAACCACTCAACACAGAACAGCCGCATGTGCGCACTCCCTAAAATAATTTGGAGAAAATACAGTAACAGTCAAAAGTTTGGACACACCTACTCATTCAAGGGTTTTTCTTTATTTGTGCTATTTTCTATATTGTAGAATAATAGTGAAGACATCAAAACTATGAAATAACACATACGGAATCATGTAGTAAACTAAAAAGTGTTGAACAAACCAAAACATATTTTCTATTATAGATTCTTCAAAGTAACCACCCTTTGCCTTGATGACAGCTTTGCTCACTCTTAGCCTTCTCTCAACCAGCTTCATGAGGTAGTCGCCTGGAATGCTTTTCCAACAGTCTTGAATGAGTTCCAACATATGCTGAGCACTTGTTGCCGGCTTTTCCTTCACTCTGCGGTCCAACTCATCCCAAATCATCTAAATTAGTTTGAGTTCGGGTTATTTTGGAGGCCAGGTTATCTGATGCAGCACTCCATCACTCTCCTTCTTCGTAGCTAGCCTTACACGGCCTGGAGGTGTGTTTTGCGTCATTGTCCTGTTGAAAAAAAATGATAGTCCCACTATGCTCAAACCAGACGGGATGACGTATGGCTGCAGAATGCTGTGGTAGCCATGCTGGTTAAGTGTCACTAGCAAAGCACCCCCACCATTACACTTCCTCCTCCATACTTCACGGTGGGAACCACACATGCAGAGATAATCGGTTCACCTACTCTGTGTCTCACAAAGACATGGCGGTTGGTACTAAAAATCTAAAATTTGGACTCATCAAACCAAAGGACAGATTTCCACTGGTCTAATGCCCATTGCTTGTGTTTCTTGGCCCAAGCAAGTCTCTTCTTATTATTATTGGTGGTTTCTTTGCAGAAATTCGATCATGAAGGCCTGATTCACACATTCTCCTCTGAACAGTTGATGTTGTGTCTGTTACTTGAACTCTGTGAAGCATTTATTTGGGCTGCAATTTCTGAGGCTGGTAACGCTAATGAACTTATCCTCCACAGCAGAGATAACTCTGGGTATTCCTTTTTTCCTGTGGCAGTCCTTGTGAGAGCCAGTTTCATCATAGCGCTTGATGGTTTTTGTGACTGCACTTGAAGATACTTTCAAAGTTCTTGGAATGTTCCGCATTGATTGGCCTTCATGTCTTAAAGTAATGATGGACTGTCATTTCCAGGAATGGACTTGGGCTGCCGGTAAAGTCTTCTATGCTTTGACAACAGTCAGACAAACTTAAACGTTGCCAATTGGAATGAGTCAGTGAAACTCTGCAAACAAGCACCGTACGGAAATATCTTCTCTCTAATCACGTTACCCCATCCCTAAATCCTTATTTCCATTTTGCCTAAACAGGAGACTGTCTAACTAAAAGAACAATGAGCTCACTGTATGACGTAGTATGATAAACAGCCAGTTCTCTCTCAATATATCTTTAGACCTTTTTCCAAGCAGATTATAGATCAGTACAAATCAAATCAAATGTTATTTGTCACGTACACATGGTTAGCAGATGTTAATGCGAGTGTAGCGAAATGCTTGTGCTTCTAGTTCCGACCATGCAGTAGTATCTAACAAGTAATCTAACAAATTCACAACTACCTTATACACACAAGAGTAAAGGAATGAATACGAGTCCAATTATAATTATTAAAGTGGCTAGAGACTTGAGTCAGTAGATGGTTTAGAGTACAGTGTATACATTTGATATGAGTAATGTCGGATATGTAAACATTATATACAAAATTGTTTAAAGTGGCTAGTGATACATTTGTTACATCCAATTCCTATTTTTGAAGTGGCTAGAGTTTTAAGTCAGTATGTTGGCAGCAGCCACTCAATGTTAGTGATGGCTGTTTAACAGTCTGATGGCCTTGAGGTAGAAGCTGTTTTTCAGTCTCTCGGTCCCAGCTTTGATGCACTTGTACTGATTGCCTTCTGGATGATATTGGCGTGAACAGGCAGTGGCTCGGGTGGTTGTTGTCCTTGATGATCTTTTTGGCCTTCCTGTGACATCGGGTGGTGTAGGTGTCCTGAAGGGCAGGTAGTTTACCCCCCGGTGATGCGTTGTGCAGTCCTCACTACCCTCTGGATAGCCTTACGGTTGTGGGCGGAGCAGTTGCCGTACCAGGCGAAGATACAGCCCGACAGGATGCTCTCGATTGTGCATCTATAGAAGTTTGTGAATGATTTTGGTGACAAGCCAAAATTCTTCAGCTTCCTGAGGTTGAAGAGGCGCTGTTGCGCCTTCTTCACCACGCTGTCTGTGTGGGTGGACCATTTCAGTTTGTCCGTGATGTGTACGCCGAGGAACTTAAAACTTTCCACCTTCTCCACTACTGTCCCGTCGATGTGGATAGGGGGGGTGCTCCCTCTCCTGTTTCCTGAAGTCCACAATCATCTCCTTTGTTTTGTTGACATTGAGTGAGAGGTTATTTTCCTGACACCACACTCCGAGGGCCCTCACCTCCTCCCTGTAGGCCGTCTCGTCGTTGTTGGTAAACAAGCCTACCACTGTAGTGTCGTCAGCAAACTTGATGATTGAGTTGGATGTGTGCTTGGCCACGCAGTCATGGGTAAACAGGGAGTACAGGAGAGGGCTGAGAACGCACCCTTGTGGGGCCCCAGTGTTGAGGATCAGCGGGGTGGAGATGTTGTTTTCTACCCTCACCACCCGGGGCCGACCCGTCAGGAAGTCCAGGACCCAGTTGCACAGGGCTGGGTCGAGACCTAGGGTCTCGAGCTTAATGACGAGCTTGGAGGGAACTATGGTGTTAAATGCTGAGCTGTAGTCGATGAACAGCATTCTTACATAGGTATTCCTCTTGTCCAGATGGGTTAGGGCAGTATGCAGTGTGATTTCAATTGCGTTGTCTGTGGACCTTTTGGGACGGTAAGCAAATTGGAGTGGGTCCAGGGTGTCTGGCAGGATGGAGGTGATATGATCCTTGACTAGTCTCTCAAAGCACTTCATGTGGATGGAAGTGAGTGCTACGGGGCGATAGTCATTTAGCTCAGTTACCTTAGCTTTCTTGGAAACAGGAACAATGGTGGCCCTCTTGAAGCATGTGGGAACAGCAGACTGGGATAGGGACTGATTGAATATGTCCGTAAACACACCAGCCAGCTGGCCTGCGCATGCTCTGAGGACACGGCCAGGGATGTCATCTGGGCCAGCAGCCTTGCGAGGGTTAACACATTTAAATGTTTTCCTCACGTTGGCTGCGGTGAAGGAGAGCCTGCAGGTTTTGGTAGCGGGCCATGTTGGTGGCACTGTATTGTCCTCAAAGCGAGCAAAGAAGTTGTTTAGTTTGTCTGGGAGCAGGACGCCGTGGTCCGCGACGGGGCTGGTTTTCTTTTTGTAGTCCGTGATTGACTGTAGACCCTGCCACATTCCTCTCGTGTCTGAGCCGTTGAATTGTGACTCTACTTTGTCTCTATATTGACGCTTAGATTGTTTGAATGCCTTGCGGAGGGAATAGCTACACTGTTTGTATTCAGTCATGTTTCCGGTTGCCTTACCCTGGTTAAATGCAGTGGTTCGCGCTTTCAGTTTTCCGCGAATGCTGCCATCAATCCAAGGTGTCTGGTTGGGGAAGGTTTTAATAGTTGCTATGGGTACAACATCACCAATGCACTTGCTAATAAACTCGCTCACCGAATCAGCGTATACATCAATGTTGTTGTCAGATGCTATCCGGAACATATCCCAGTCCACGTGCTCGAAGCAATCTTGCAGCATGGAATCAGATTGGTCGGACCAGCGATGAACAGACCTGAGAACGAGCGTTTCCTATTTTAGTTTCTGTTTGTAGGCTGGGATCAACAAAATGGAGTCATGGTCAGACTTTCCGGAAGGAGGGCGGAGAATAGCCTTGTATGTGTCACGGAAGTTAGAATAACAATGATCCAGGATTTTACCAGCCTGGGTGGCACATTCGATATGCTGATAAAATTTCGGGAGCCTTGTTTTCAAATTAGCCTTATTAAAATCCCCAGCCACAATAAATGCAGCCTCAGGATATGTGGTTTCCAATTTACATAGAGTCCAATGAATTTCTTTCAGTGCCGTTGATGTGTCAGCTTGAGGGGGGATGTACACGGCTGTGATTATAATCGAGGAGAATTCTCTTGGTAGATAATGCGGTCGGCATTTGATTGTAAGGAATTCTATGTCAGGTGAACAAAGGACTTGAGTTCCTGTATATTGTTCTGATCACACCACGTACAGTAAATGCCATGAAGAAACCATAAAGCACATAGCATTGCTTAGCAATGTTCTTTGATAGTTTATATAGATTTGCAGTGGTATACCTAACCTCCAAGCTAGAAGAGTTTTTACTGGCATTAATTAGTGTTCACTCTCTGACCCAGATATAAAGCCTGTAAGGGAGCACTTCATCTCTCATGGACAGATTCACCTGTAAACATCAAATGTGAAGTGACAACTTTCGTGAGAATTTTACTTCTGGGTAACGGAGATTGGTGAGCACTATGTTCATTTACATCATATGTAGCTAGCAACTTTAGATCATAGCTGTAGGGAAAGTGAATTGATTGGTGCAAGCCGCGCTCTGACTGGGGATGCAATGTGTTCAAGATAGCTCTGCGTTTAGTTATATAAGCAGTATATTTCACATTTATACAAGGATATAGTAATTGATTTGACTGCCACTGCCTTGAAAGAGATTATTTGACTGTTGTGTACGTGTGGACATGAGTGAGTTTGGGTCTGGATGACATAACCATAGATGCAGCAAGGCAATTTCATGAATTTGTCATGGACTTTACTGGACTTTAATGGCTGGCCATATCTGAGATTGAAACATATGCGTCCAAATGTCAGCATTAGTTAGACTTGTCTTTTCGCATTATACATTACATGTAGGACAAGCAAGTGTTCCAGAGTCATCACTATCATACTATACTACTGGTTTGATGTTGCCTTCAGAAAGTATTCCACATTTTATTGTGTTACAGTCTGAATTTAAAGTTTACTAAATGTTGCTTTTTTGTGATATAAAAAAAAATTGTGATAATTTTTTGTCACTGGCCTATACACAATTCCCCATAATGTCAAATTAAAAACAGAAATGTCTTGAGTCAATAGGTATTCAACCCATTTGTTATAGCAAACGAAAATAAGTTCAGGAGTAAAAACAAGTCACATAATACGTTACATGGACTCACTCTGAGTGCAATAATTGTGATTTTTGAATGACTACCTCATCTCTGTACCCCACATATACAATTATCTGTAAGGTCCCTCAGTCAAGCAGTGAATTTCAAACACAGATTCAACCACAACAGTGTGCAAAGCTGTCATCAGGCAAAGGGTGGCTACTTTGAAGAATATCAAATATAAAATATATTTTGATTTGTTTAACACTTTTTGGTTACTACATGATTCCATATGTGTTATTTAATATTTTGATGTCTTCACTATGTCTTCACTATTATCCGACAATGTAGAAAAAAGTGGAAAAACCCTGGAATGAGTAGATGTGTCCAAACATTTGACTGGTAATGTAAATCTGCTTGAAAATCTATGGCAAGACTTGAAAATAGTTGTCTAGCAATTGTTACCCTTCCAATGAGCTTACATATAAACTACAATGCGAAAAGTACGGTTTACTTCACTTTTTAATCATGTCAGCACAGGTAACAGCCGTTTTTCAGTCCCTTTCTTTCTTTTTTTCTCCCCTTACCCAGAGTCCCCCTAGTGGCTGGAATACAACTGTATTAAGCCCCTTACAACACCCCCCTGCAAAAACTAAATGTTGTCCCCAACATTTCACTGGCCTCAAAACAAACAGAACATGCAAGTACTGATCCTGAGAACAACGGAGAAAACTGGCCTATAACTATCTAGACATGTCCAGTCTGCCTTTATGGGCAAAGACGCAACCCCCACTAAACATTATCAAACTGTGATTAGTACAGGTAAACGAGAAACTATATCCACATCAGAATATCTCTAGTTGGTATCCCGATAACAGCTCGGCAGCCCTAAAGTGTTATAGGTTAGAATGTCTCTGGGCCTCCTCTGCCGGGCTGAACGACGGGGCAAGGTCATGGGTGACCCCAATGAATCAGTGTCCGCTTCATCATGAGATGATTGAGTCTCTGAGCCCTCAGCTGTTTCCAGATTTACCCCTGTCCTCTCCGGGCTCTCTCTGAGGACTGGCTGGCACTCCTTCACAGTGCAGGTTCTATCAGTCTGACTCAATTCCTCACTTTTATCTGATACTAGCTGTGTTCTCCTCAGTCTGCTCTCTTCATCCCCACGTGGCCTATTGATGAAAACTGGATAAGAATCCTCATCTGAGCTCTCAGACTCAGCGCTCTCCCCATTTTGCTGCTTTTGTTGGGGCGGTTCCCTTTTCCCCAGACCTCTACTGGGTGTTTCAACGGGTTCCTCAAATGGTAGGGAATTACATGACATGAGCATATTGCGATGCAGAACCCGGGCCCTACCTGTACCCCTCTCGGGTTTGACCTCATAGACAGGACTGTCATCACCTTTCCTGGTTACCACCACATGTATTTGGTCCTCCCAGTGTGATCTTAGCTTTCCCGGCCCCCCACGTTCTGACATGTTCCTCACCAGTACACGATCCCCTGAGACCAGAACCGAACTCATTTTCTTCCGATCGTAGTAGGCTTTTCCCTTTGCTGCTGATTTCTCCATGTTTCTACTGGCGATGTCATAGGCTTCCGCCATCTGTTGCTGGCACTTCTTAGCATAATCCTGGTATGATTTCTCCTGTTCCTTTATCTGTAACCCAAAGACAAGGTCAACAGGTAGCAGTGGAGCCCTTCCAAATAGCAGGAAATACGGTGAGATCCCAGTAGCATCACTCGTGGTACAATTATATGCATGAATGACCTTGTTCAGATAATCACCCCAGTTGGCCTTTTTCTCTTCATCTAGTGTGCGCAACATTGACAACAGTGTATGGTTAAATCTTTCCACCGGATTCCCCTGTGGATGATATGGGGGTTCTGGAATTGGCTATTCCCGTACAGTTCTGCAAGGCTCTGAATAACTGATTTTCAAACTCTTTTCCCTGATCATGATGGATTTTTGACACAAAGCCAAACTTTGGGAAAAAATCTTCAAAAGCTTTTTGCTGCAGTTTTCCTGACTTATTTCTGGTGGGGTAGGCTTGTGCAAATTTTGTAAAGTTATCTAAAATAACCAAAATGTACTCGTAGCCCCCTCTGCTTTTCTCCAAATGCACATAGTCAATGGAAATCATCTCGAAAGGAGCTGTAGCTCGTACATGTTGCATTCTGGCCCTAGTTATTACACTGGGTTTCTTTTGTTTGATACATTTACACACTTTAGTGATAAAGTGTTCAATGTCATGTTGCATCTTGTGACCAATAAAAGCGTTCCCGTGCTAAATTCAACACTCTTTCTGTTCCTAGATGGGCCATTTCAGTGTGTAAGTACTTGTAAATCAGTGTTCTATATTGACTTGGTACCACAACTTGTGTCCTTTTTTTTTTTTTCCTTTGTAATAATCCATCTGGTGAGACATGGAGCCTGTTCCACTCTTTCAGTAACTGTTTGACTTTGTAGGACTCTTGTTGACATTCTGTTGGTTTAGGCTTAGTCCTTTGACTTTTCAGTTCCAAGATTCTCGATACAGCTGCATCCTTTAACTGAGCCTGCATGATATCGTGTGGAGACAGTCGGTCTGTAACTGTTCCCCCCCACCATGACAGCTCATCTTGCACTGATGGCCTTAGGGTGACCGTGGATATCCACGTTACACCGTCATTCTGTTGTGTCTGAACATTATTGAGTGTTGCTTTTATCGTCTCAGGTGAATGTTTCTCTGTGCATTCTTCCATGTAATGTTCAGCATGCAAAGGAGAACGTGACAGAAAGTCTGCGTCAGTGTTTACCTTTCCAGGACGATACTTCAGTGTGAGATTAAAGTCAGACAGCTCTGCCACCCAGCGATGACCGGTGGCATTCAGTCTTGCTGTAGTTAGTACATATGTCAAGGGGTTATTATCACTGTACACTGTCACAGAGGGAGCATAAAATAGGTAATCTCGGAACCGCTCAGTCACTGCCCATTTGAGGGCCAAGAATTCCAGTTTCCCTGAGTGAAGGTGATAGTTTCTCTCTGCTTGTGTCAGGGTGCGGGAGCCATATCCAATGACTCTCAGTTTGCCACTTGGTTGTTGGTATAACACACCTCCCAATCCCTCCTCAGAGGCATCAACATGCAGGATAAAAGGCTCCTTGAAATCTGGGTAAGCAAGCACAGGTGGATTAGTCAACACACTCACCAAGTGTTCTAATGCTCTCTGGTGAGCATCCTCCCATATAACTTTCTGGTGGGGCAGAGCCTGTCCCGACTGCATAGCTACCTTGGTCCTTCGCTTCCCGAATGCTGGGGTCTCCGACTTCACTGCTAGTAAGTCATAGAGACATTTTGCATGTTGTGAAAAGTTCTGTACATAACCCCTGTAGTACCCTAGAAACCCCAGTAGTTTCCTAAGCTCTCTCACGTTTGTTGGTGGCCTGTTCACCAGTTCTTGCACAGCTACAATTTCTTTAACATCCATTCTGTAACCCTCAGCAGAAATAATTTTTCCTAAATAACGGACCTCATTCTTGAATAGGTCACACTTATCAGCCCTGAGTTTAATACCCCATTTCTTTTGCCGCCTGAGTACCTGACGGACATCTTCCACATGTTGTTCAAATGACTGACTAAAAATAAGAAAGTCATCCAAATATGGTATACAGATTCTATCTCTTATCCCCTCTAAACTTTCCTCCATGCTTCTTTGGAAGGCAGAGGGACTGTTTGATAAGCCAAAGGGAATTCTATTCCATTCATATAAGGCCCAAGGGGTGCTGAAGGCCGTGTATTTTCTGGACTCTTCTCCCACAAAGCCTTGGTGGTATGCCTTTCCTTGATCTAAAACTGTAAACCATGAGTTTCCTCCCAAACCATCAAGTATTTCCTGTACACGGGGTATGGGATGCCTGTCCAGCACCGTCTTCTTGTTCAATCCCCTATAATCAACACAAAGTCTTAAACTCCCATCCTTTTTCCGTACGCAGACCAGAGGTGATGCGTATGATGAAGTTGACTTCCTGATGAAGTTTTTGTTCAGGAGCCCTGAAGGTGGCTTTTCACCTCAGCATACAAGGGGCGTGGTACCCCGTTGTATCTCTTTGCCACTGGTATGTTATCAGTCAATGTTATCTCCATTCTGAGATTTTCAATACACCCAATGTCCATGGCATCTTTGGCGAAAACAGCTGATTCCTCTCTGAGCATCCGTCTGACTAATTCTTGTTGTTCTTGGTTCAAGTGCTGAACCTCTACAGGTGGGTCCCACCACTCTATGTGACCGTTGTCAGGGCCAGGCTCCGGTGGGGATCTGTCCTGAACTACCGTAACCTTTTCTCCACTGGGCACAGGAACCGGGTGACACGCTACTACTCTCTGTAATGTCCCTATCACTGTTTGTCCTGGTAAGGTAATGTCATGTTTGGTAGTATTCACTACTGCAATGTCAACTTTTCGAGATGGCCGTTTTGATGTTTTCACGACCTGACTTTGTAGGTCCAGGCCACAGATCACTCTCACATCCGGTTCAAATAACACAATTTCATCATTGAAGTGGGCCTCTCTTGGGATACAGGGACGAATCCATTTTGTTTGTCCACCTGGAATGACAATGTCACGTCTGCCAGCTGTAAGCAAGCATTCCTCTGTGTACTCTGAGAGCTGAAGCAGATTGAGTAGAGTCTTTGCCTTTCCCTGTCCTAGCTTAAGTGCATTTCTAAGCATCTTCACTGTATACATCAGCTCTGAGGGCTCATCGTTACTTTTTGTTTTAACTATTTCTTCAATTACATTAAACCCAATGATTGGTTTCTCCAGTCTTTCATTTGTGACTAATATCGGAACCCTCAACTGTTTTCCTGCAATGACCTCAGCTCTGGGATCAAGCAAACTAAAACAAATGTCCATCCAACCCAGAAAGGGAATTTCAGTGCCATTGGCTGCCCTCAGATCCAGTTTCTCTGCATTGCCCATGATTTCTGCCAGTGGTCTAATTTGTGTGCGTGGCAAATTACGTTTTCTCCACTCCTCACTTATGATGGATACCTGAGCCCGTGTGTCCCATAGTGCTAGGGTCTTTACCCCCTCCTTATAACACCACACTTGACAATTTTTACCAATGAGCTGTGCTATATTACCATGTCCTGTGGTAGCTGGGGTAGTTGGCCCCCACTCTCTCTGTGTCATGGGACAAGGGGAGTTGTGGTCAGTCCTGCGGGCAGTCTTACATGCAGGTTGGTGTTGTTTCCAATGATCCTGTTGGCACACTTTGGAACAATAAGCAGCTTTATGACACAATGAACACAACTTCAACTCTGAGATTCTCTCTACCTTTGCACTGCAGCCACTGCAACACTGGATGGAACTAGATGTATCTGAGGTCACTCCCCGTTCCATGGTTGTGACCCCCAGGCGTTTCCCGATGGATGTGCATTGCCCCTGATCCTACATCCTACTGCCCAATGGCTATCACTGCCACATTTGTAGCAATGATGGCAAGTCTGTTGACCAGTCTCATAACAACTTTTGCATTTTCTTTTCTCCCTGTTGGTTGGACTTAGTTTTCTGTTGGAGCGATTCCTAACTGAACTGTCATCCTGGCCCTGCACTGACTGTACTAATGATGCAACCTGACAGGTCAGTTCTTTGATTGCTTCATTGCTCGCATCAATTTTACTCAGGAGAGGATTATATTTCTTTTGTTTTCGGACTGTGGTCTGTGAGGGCTCTGCCTGTGCACATTCCTCTCCGCTATCCCCGTTATCCTCACTCTGTACTGCGTTCACTCGTGTGGGTGTGAATTTACGTGAAATCCTGGCCTTTGCATGCTCGCTTTCATTGCCCTGGGCAATTTGCATTTTCTCCAGCAACAGTTCATCACTGGTGTTAATATTCTGGAGATGCACTCTCATCTCTGCCCTGACATTATCATTTGTTAATCCTGTAACAATGGCCTGCAGGCATTGACTCTTGACTAACTCTGTGCCATATTTCAGTCCTGATTGGGCACGAGCTGAGGCTGATAACACTTTCTGTCTCAGGTCAAAGACTCGGACTAGAAAGTCCAAGGCAGACTCTCCAGGCTCTTGTGTTGCTTTGGTCAACTTGTGATACAGTTCAGTAGCATCCTTCTCTGCATAATGTGTCCTCAAGATTTGCCTTAGTGTGTAGAGTGTCATTGCTGTTTTTCCCTCCAGATAACTCCTCATCTTAAGGCCTGGGCTCACGGCTCTGATTACTGCTTCAATGATTTCTAATTCATGGTACCCTTTTCTCTGTCCATTTTCAATCTGATGTTCTAGGCTGCTGAAGCTGAGCTTATCTTATTGATTCTGATCTCCTATCTGTCCATGGATTTTAAAGTCTTTATAACTGGACATACACACTCCATTCTCTCTCCGTGGCGGGTGCTTTTCTGGCGCTGAGACCACTTCTCTGCTGGGCTGAGGAGCCCCTCCCTCTTCTTTCCGTTCTGCCGCAGCTCCGGTCTCTCCGCTGGGTCCGCTGTCCATTTGCATCGTTGGCGCCGACTGGCTGGGACTTGTAGGCAGACTTTTCACAGTATCCTCTGAGTCCGATATTCCTTTGATTTCGTCTTTCAATTGAAGCAGCCAAGACATTCCCTCATCCTCTGATTCCATTAAATCCTCCTTCTCACAGTAATCTTCCATCAATTTGCGCTTGCAAAGTGCGATGGCTCTTTCCTTTACTTCAGAGTCATCTACACCTATTCCACAACGTGCACACAAGTGCCGTAATTTGTCCTCAGTTAAAGTCCATAAACTCTGTTCGATTTCATCGAACAACGTTTCCCTCTCTCGACTCATATTGTCCTACTCACGTGGCCACAACGACAATGTAGACAATGGCAAGATAGCTACAATCCGTTAGGTGATTAGCCTGCTAACGTTAGCTAGCTAGTTACTCTCCCAATATCTCTCACTCGTTGTCCGTTCCCGGAATATGGGCCAGTGCTCACATGAAAATAAATCTCAGCGGAGCCTCCAAATTTGTTACCCTTCCAATGAGCTTACATATAAACTACAATGCGAAAAGTACGGTTTACTTCACTTTTTAATCATGTCAGCACAGGTAACAGCCGTTTTTCAGTCCCTTTCTTTCTTTTTTTCTCCCCTTACCCAGAGTCCCCCTAGTGGCTGGAATACAACTGTATTAAGCCCCTTACACAATTATCAAAAGCCAATTTAACAGAGCTTGAAGAATTTTGAAAATAATAATAACAATAATGAGGAAATATCAATAATTATGTAAATGAGATATGTCTGTATTACCTTTTCAATAGATTTGCAAACATTTCTACACGCTTGTTTTCACTTTGTCATTATGGGGTGTTGTGTATATATGGGTGAGAAAAAAACATACTTTTATCGATTTTCATTCAGGCTGTAACACAACAACATTTGAAATAATCAAGAGGTGTGAATACTTTCTGAAGGAACTGCATCTGTTTATTAGGATCATGCCAATCCCTTTATATGGCAACAGGTTTTTGAACAGAAATATAAGGCGAGAGAGAGCAAGAGAGAGAGAAGGATGATATAATGGAATGACAGATTTGTTGTGATGTCTCTGTTCATTGCCATGGGACTGAATAGCAGGAGGTGACTTTAAACAGGCTTTTCCATGAAAATGACACCTGGGTTGAAAATGTCATCACTCATCTGCCAGTTAAAACCTTTACTGCAGTGACTTAAATCAGGGTCACACAGAGTGTTTCTTGGTAGTATTAAACAAATCTACTTTGAAACAAAAGGATACACCTCACACACATGGTTATGGGCTTAAAAAAAGAAGACACCTGTACCATGTCAGATATAGAGTTGAAATGTATTACATTCTGTGTTTGCATCTCCGTATTACATGTTATATACATCACAGAAGAATGAAATATAACAAAACTGTTTGACATGGAAACACCAGATATTCAGTGTTTCAGAAAAATTATACGCTGTATTGTATAGAGCCTGGGATAACAGAGCCTGGGATAATAGAGCCTGGGATAACAGAGTCTGGGATAATAGAGCCTGGGATAATAGAGCCTGGGATAACAGAGCCTGTGATAATAGAGCCTGGGATAATTGAGTCTGGGAAAATAGAACACAGGATAATAGAACCTGGGATAATAGAGTATGGGATAATACAGCCTGGATTAACAGAACCTGGGATAATACAGCCTGTGATAATACAGCCTGTGATAATACAGCCTGTGATAATACAGCCTGGGATAATAGAGCCTGGGATAATAGAGCCTGGGATAAAAGAGCCTGTGATAATAGAGCCTGGGATAATAGTGCCTGTGATAATAGAGCCTGGGATAATAGAGCCTGGGATAATACAGCCTGGATTAACAGAACCTGGGATAATACAGCCTGTGATAATACAGCCTGTGATAATACAGCCTGTGATAATACAGCCTGGGATAATAGAGCCTGGGATAATAGAGCCTGGGATAAAAGAGCCTGTGATAATAGAGCATGGGATAATAGTGCCTGTGATAATAGAGCCTGGGATAATAGAGCCTGGGATAATAGAGCCTGGGATAATAGTGCCTGTGATAATAGAGTCTGGGATAATAGAGCCTGGGATAATAAAGCCTGGGATAATAGTGCCTGTGATAATAGAGCCTAGGATAATACAGCCTGTGATAATAGAGCCTGGGATAGTGCAGCCTGGGATAATAGAGCCTGGGATAATACAGCCTGTGATAATAGAGCCTGTGATAATACAGCCTGTGATAATAGAGCCTGGGATAGTGCAGCCTGGGATAATAGAGCCTGGGATAATAGAGCAGGATGGGTCATGGTGCATTGTTGCAAGAGGCGTTGTTTAACGCTATAGTGAAGGCATGTCCAAGTTTAGCAGATGTTAATTATGTATACTCTACACATAGAACATCTGCAACGTAACTTATCATATGAGGAGAAAAAACGCAAACAATAGAGATAGAGACCTAAAATATAGAGACCTAAAATAGAGACCTAAAATAAGGTGCAATGATAACAACACAATGAGGACAACACAATGAGGACAACACAATGATTTCAACACAATTAGGACAACACAATGAGGACAACACAATGAGGACAACACCATGAGGACAACACAATGAGGACAACACAATGAGGAGAACATAATGAGGACAAGAAAATGATGATAACACAGTGATGACAACACAGTGAGGACAGTACAATGAGGACAACACAATGAGGACAACACATTGATGACAACATAATGAGGACAACACAATGAGGAGAACATAATGAGGACAAGAAAATGATGATAACACAGTGATGACAACACAACTAGGACAACACAATGCTGACAACATAATGAGGACAACACAACAAGGACAACATAATGCAGACAATACAATGATAACAACACAATGAGGACAACACAATGATGACAACATATTGAGGACAATACAACGAGGACAACATAATGAGGACAGCACAATGATGACAACACAACTAGGACAACACAATGATGACAGCACAATTAGGACAACACAGTGAGGACAACATAATGAGGACAATACAACAAGGACAACATAATGAGGACAATACAATGATCACCACACAATGATTACAACACAATGATGATGAGGAATAGGAACAGCGTTCCTGTAGAGAAACTTGAGTTGTCCCTTTAATGTTGTGTGTATAAGTTCATGAATGTCCTTGGTTAAGGGATGATTCCCTTCATTCTGCCCAACCTTGGCTTTGTGATGAGTAATATCTTTCCTTTTATCCTTGGTTTTATAATGACTCATTATGTATGATTTTGGGTAAGACAGTTTCAAACAGAGGACAATGGTTAGATTTGTAGGGAGAAGGATTCATATAAAAATAAGGATCCAACTTGAAATCTGATATCCTTAGCTCTAGTCATACATGAAGTTCTCCCCACTGCCTTTTGTATGTCACCCAGCTACGGAGGGAGCTCATGTACAAACCTTCTCACAGTTTTAGCTGAGGTTTTTTACTTAAAAGTTGTGAATAGGAGAATGTTGAAAAGCTGCTCAGACCAACTTCCCATCAAGAATAAGAGAGATTATTTTGAGAGGATCTAAGTGATTATTAATTATTAACAACACATTAAGTGTCACTGATTAAATGTTTTCATGTTTCTATCAAACCTCTGATGCTGCATTAGACAAATGTCTTGTTATAATAGCTTGATGAGGGCTACACTTAACTGTGTCCCTTGTATGTTTTATATTATACAACCCAATTCCAGGCTTGACTAATAGCTGTTATTGTGACTAATGTGATATTTGTGAATGAGCGTATTGCTTGTTGAGAACTGATACAAGTAGAACCTGCGGATGAGGACTGATTCATAGCCTAATTATCAACACATTCAAAACATTCATGCCACTAGCATTGCATTGCCAATATGAATGCATAAGGCACTTGTATATTTGTGATGGCATCAACTTCTATCATCTCCACACATTTTAAAAAGCATGCCAGGCCAGACAATAGAGATACCAAAAATATGGTGCAATGATGACAACACAATGATGACAACACAATGATGACAACACAATGAGGACAACACAATGAGGACAGCACAACGATGACAACATAATGAGGACAACACAATTATAACAACACAAGGATCACAATACAATGATGATAACACAATGATGACAACACAATGATGACACTACAATGATGACAACACATTGAGGAGGGACTGGCATGCAAGGCAAGGTTTAATTACCTAATATATAATGCCAAAATCTGGCAATTCAGATGACATAAGCTGTGAATACATAACCACAACATTGGCCCAGTGCCCCCATGATCAGGTTATGTCCCCAATCTGTGTTTAGTTAAACATTCATAAACACAATCTGCTTACACACACACACACACACACGCGCGCACATGTGCGCGCGCGCACAACGCACACATAAACAAAAACACACACGTGCACAACACACACGCACGCACACACTCATGTTCAAACATACTGTACCTTTGAAAAGAACAGTCCCTCCCTTCCCCCTCTCTTCATCCACCATCTCATGTTCTTCTGAATGAAACATCACTTGAGAGTTGCCTTCCTCTTGGCTCCAAATGCCACCACCTGTTTTCCTTCAGAGATACAACAAAAATCCCTAAACACACACCACATGCACACCATACTGGTTGTATACTGGTTGTATCAATGTACACCAGCAGTACCCTGGCAGTACCGGGCCCCTGTCCCAGCTACGCCCACGTTGCGCTTCATTAGTCAAATCTCTGAGATTCTAAAACAAACACAGCAGTGGGCTCTCTGTCACAGCCAGAGACCTGGCAATGACAGAGAGGAGGGGAACTCACAGACAGACAGTGGAGGAGAACTCACTGACAAACGGAGAGGAAGGGAACTCACAGACAGACAGAGAGGAGGAGGAGGGGAACTTAAAGATGGAGAAAGATGGGGAAAGACAGATGACAAAAGACATAACAGGGAGAGGAACGAGTACAGGTGGATGCATGAAAAGAGAAAGAGAGGTGAGAGGGAGAGTAAAAACAGAGGGAATAAGAAAGCGAGAGGAAGACATCTGACAATGTGGCAGAAGGGGATAGTGAGAACATTAAGCTCATAGTGACAGAGGTGGACAGAGAGAACATGAAGCTCATAGTGACAGAGGGGGTAGAGAGAACATGAAGCTCATAGTGACAGAGGGGGACAGAGAGAACATGAAGCTCATAGTGACAGAGAGGGTAGAGAGAACATGAAGCTCATAGTGACAGAGGGGGACAGAGAGAACATGAAGCTCATAGTGACAGAGGTGGACAGAGAGAACATGAAGCTCATAGTGACAGAGGGGGTAGAGAGAACATGAAGCTCATAGTGACAGAGGGGGTAGAGAGAACATGAAGCTCATAGTGACATGAAGCTCATAGTGACAGACAGAGATGGCAACCTCGCTTCACGTTCTCAGGAAACCATGCAGTATTTTGTTTTTTTATGTATTTCTTCTTACATTGTTACCCCGGGAAATATTAAGTTTTATTACATACAACCGGGAGGAACTATTGGATATAAGAGCAACGTCAACTTACCAACATTACGACCAGGAATACGACTTTCCCAAAGAGAATTCTCGGTTTGTTAACGCAACCAGGACAATAGACTGGATAGCACCCGGCGACTCAAAACAACGGCGGCGCCGGAGAAGAGGGAAACGCGCCGGTCTTTTGGTCAAGCTACGTCGACGGGCGCATCGTGCACCTCTCCCAAGTATTTTAATCGCCAATGTACAGTCTCTTGACAACAAAGCAGACGAAATCAGATCAAGGGTTGCCTTTCAGAGAGACATCCGAGACTGCAACGTTCTTTGCTTCACGGAAACATGGCTCACTCAGGACACGTTATCGGAGTCGGTACAGCCACCTGGTTTCTCCACGCATCACGCCGACAGAAACAAACTTCTATCTGGTAAGAAGAAGGGTGGGGGTGTGTGTCTTATGATTAATGAGACGTGGTGTGATCATAACAACATACAGGAACTCAAGTCCTTTTGTTCACCTGACATAGAATTCATTACAATCAAATGCAGACCGCATTATCTACCAAGAGAATTCTCCTCGATTATAATCACAGCCGTGTACATCCCCCCTCAAGCTGATACATCGACGGCACTGAAAGAAATTCATCGGACTCTATGTAAACTGGAAACCACATATCCTGAGGCTGCATTTATTGTGGCTGGGGATTTTAATACGGCTAATTTAAGAACAAGGCTCCGAAATTTTACCAGCATATCGAATGTGCCACCCGGGCTGGTAAAATACTGGACCACTGTTATTCCAACTTCCGTGATGCATACAAGGCTATTCTCCGCCCTCCTTTCGGCAAGTCTGACCATGACTCCATTTTGTTGCTCCCAGCCTACAAACAGAAACTAAAACAGGAAACGCCCGTTCTCAGGTCTGTTCAACGCTGGTCCGACCAATCTGATTCCATGCTGCAAGATTGCTTCGAGCACGTGGACTGAGATATGTTCCGGATAGCATCTGACAACAACATTGATGTATACGCTGATTCGGTGAGCGAGTTTATTAGCAAGTGCATTGGTGATGTTGTACCCATAGCAAATATTAAAACCTTCCCCAACCAGAAACCGTGGATTGATGGCAGCATTCACGCAAAACTGAAAGCGCGAACCACTGCTTTTAACCAGGGTAAGGCTACCAGAAACATGACTGAATACAAACAGTGCAGCTATTCCCTCCGCAAGGCAATCAAACAAGCTAAGCGTCAATATAGAGACAAAGTAGAGTCACAATTCAACGGCTCAGACACAAGAGGAATGTGGCAGGGTCTACAGTCAATCACGGACTACAAAAAGAAAACCAGCCCCGTCGCGGACCATGACGTCCTGCTCCCAGACAAACTAAACAACTTCTTTGCTCGCTTTGAGGACAATACAGTGCCACCGACACGGCCCGCTACCAAAACCTGCGGGCTCACCTTCACCGCAGCCAATGTGAGAAAAACATTTAAATGTGTTAACCCTCGCAAGGCTGCCGGCCCAGATGGCATCCCTGGCCGTGTCCTCAGAGCATGCGCAGACCAGCTGGCTGGTGTGTTTACGGACATATTCAATCAGTCCCTATCCCAGTCTGCTGTTCCCACATGCTTCAAGAGGGCCACCATTGTTCCTGTTCCCAAGAAAGCTAAGGTGACTGAGCTAAATGACTATCGCCCGTAGCACTCACTTCCGTCATCATGAAGTGCTTTGAGAGATTAGTCAAGGATCATATCACCTCCATCCTGCCAGACACCCTGGACCCACTCCAATTTGCTTACCGTCCCAATAGGTCCACAGACGACGCAATCGCAATCACACTGCATACTGCCCTAACCCATCTGGACAAGAGGAATACTTATGTAAGAATGCTGTTCATCGACTACAGCTCAGCATTTAACACCATAGTTCCCTCCAAGCTCGTCATTAAGCTCGAGACCTTGGGTCTCGACCCAGCCCTGTACAACTGGGTCCTGGACTTCCTGACGGGCCGGTCCCAGGTGGTGAGGGTAGGAAACAACATCTCCACCCCGCTGATCCTCAACACTGGGGCCCCACAAGGGTGCGTTCTCAGCCCTCTCCTGTTTACCCATGACTGCGTGGCCAAGCACGCATCCAACTCAATCATCAAGTTTGCTGACGACACTACAGTGGTAGGCTTGATTACCAACAACGACGAGACGGCCTACAGAGAGGAGGTGAGGGCCCTCGGAGTGTGGTGTCAGGAAAATAACCTCTCACTCAATGTCAGCAAAACAAAGGAGATGATCGTGGACTTCAGGAAACAGGAGAGGGAGCACCCCCCTATCCACATCGAGGGGACAGTAGTGGAGAAGGTGGAAAGTTTTAAGTTCCTCGGCATACACATCACGGACAAACTGAATTGGTCCACCCACACAGACAGCGTGGTGAAGAAGGCGCAACAGCGCCTCTTCAACCTCAGGAGGCTGAAGAAATTCGGCTTGTCACCAAAATCACTCACAAACTTTTACAGATGCACAATCGAGAGCATCCTGTCTGGCTCTATCACCGCCTGGTACGGCAACTGCTCCGCCCACAACCGTAAGGCTCTCCAGAGGGTAGTGAGGACTGCACAGCGCATCACCGGGGGTAAACTACCTGCCCTCCAGGACACCTACACCACCCGATGTCACAGAAAGGCCAAAAAGATCATCAAGGACAACAACCACCCGAGCCACAGCCTGTTCACCCCGCTATCATCCAGAAGGCGAGGTCAGTACAGGTGCATCAAAGCTGGGACCGAGAGACTAAAAAACAGCTTCTACCTCAAGGCCATCAGACTGTTAAACAGCCATCACTAACATTGAGTGGCTGCTGCTAAGATACTGACTTAAATCTCTAGCCACTTTAAACATAGGAATTGGATGTAACAAATGTATCACTAGCCACTTTAAACAATTTTGTATATAATGTTTACGTATCCGACATACTCATATCAAATGTATACACTGTACTC
>CM059803.1:30651400-30658900 GCA_030435695.1 Brachymystax lenok tsinlingensis
AAACTTGTAGTTTCATGGTACATGTAGATATTTTGCATCCCCATGTTATTTCACATGTTTTCATGTGTAGTTTAATGTTATCACAATTTTGTTTTTATGTGTTGTCACATGTTATCACGATAACTTCACTTAAGATCCCAGGTGATCGCGTGCCAATAATGAGAAAACGATGGAGAAAATGTAGAGATTGAACGAAACCCAAAGTGGGTTTTTGCTTGGCTGTTGTCTTTGTCTGTTGAGACAATGAGGGAAATATCAAATATATCCTCTGAGCATCACACACACACACACATATTGCATTGAGGTGGAGAAATGGTATATATAGCCTATGAAGTATTACATTTGTGCTTTTAATTTGTCTTGGTTTTTGTTTGCCTGAAACCTGGACAAGTTTAAGCTCTAATATTATTAGTTAAGCTAGTTTGAAAACATCTGACCGTTGCATAACTGCCTGCAGTGCTTTGTCTTCCCCTTGGAATTGAAAGAGGATTCCATTTATAACAGAGGAAGGAGGGAGGGAGGGAGGGAGGGAGGGAGGGAGGGAGGGAGGGAGGGAGGGAGGGAGGGAGGGAGGGAGGGAGGAAGAGAGAGAGAGAGAGAGAGAGAGAGAGGAGAGAGAGAGAGAGGAAATGAGGAAGGGAGGGAGGGAGAGAGAAACAGACAAAGAGAGAGAGAAAGAGAGAGAGAGACAGGTAAAGAGAGACAGAGAGAGAGAGAGAGAGAGAGAGAGAGAGAGAGAGAGAGAGAGAGAGAGAGAGAGAGAGAGAGAGAGAGAGAGAGAGGTAGAGAGAGAGACAGAGAGAGAGATAGAAATAGAGAGAGAGATATGGAGATAGAAATAGAGAGAAGGAGAGAGAGAGAGAGAGAGAGAGAGAGAGAGAGAGAGAGAGAGAGAGAGAGAGAGAGAGAGAGAGAGAGAGAGAGAGAGAGAGAGGTTGAAAGAGAGAGAATTAGGCCACTTTTCAGTGGTAATGAAAATTCAGAAAAGATCATTAACATTTTGGCTACATCTAAATTGAAGTCCAAATTCAAGTCTGCAATTTAAATCACTTCAAACCGAAGAGCTAAGCCCAGAAACGAGCCCTCTCAGTCAGCTAGTGTTGGACCTAACCAACCAAGCTGACACCAGCACTGCTTCAAAATAAAGAATTCAAATAAACAAAATCATGAACCAATGAAAGGACTTATATACACAACATTGGAAAAACGAAACAAAATCCCAAAGCCGACTAAATTGCTATCTGGCCCTAAACAGAGAATATGAATTGGCTGATTATCTTTACTCTGTCAGAGATATGAAGCGGAGACAGGTCCTTACCAAGTACAGGCTGAGTGACCACCAATTGGCAATAGAAACTGGCAGACATAAAAAGACATGGCTACCCAAAGAGGAGCGTGTATGTGGTCACTGCACGACAGGGGTGGTAGAAACAGAAATGCACTTTCTCCTTTACTGTGATAAATATTCTCACCAAGAGATTCATTATTCACAGAAATGACTACATATATTCCAAATGTTAACTTATTTAACCTCTTGGGGATAATTAAGGAGCAGTGGGGCGCTAGCGCCCCATCCTCGACAACATCCGGAAAAATGCAGAGCGCCAAATTCAAATTACAAATGTAGTAATATAAAACATTCATGAAAATACAAGTGTTGCACATTGTTTAAGAGCTTAAAATCTTGGCAATCTTACAGCTTTGTCAGATTTCAAAAAGGCTTCACGGCGAAAGCATAACATTTGATTGTCTGAGGACAGAGCCCTGCTTCCTGCATTAGCATAGTATTATAGCCAGCAAAGATGTCACAAAACTCATAAAAAGAGATATAATAAATCGCTTACATTTGAAGATCTTCTTCTGATGCCATCCGAAAGGTCCAAGCAAGACAATAAATGTTCCTTTTGTTCGAAAAAGTCCCTCTTTATATCCATAAAGCTCCATTTGGTTGGCGCGTTTTGTTCAGAAAATCCACCGTCCATTATACAAGACAGAAAATATATCTATCAACTTTGTCCAAACAAATCAAACAATGTTTCTAATCAATCCTTAGGTACACTAATGTGTATATTAATGATAATATTTTACACGGATAATATCCTGGGCGATAGAAAAGGAAAAAAACGAGGCACACGCTCATGGTCCCGCGCGTCAAAGAGAAAAGTGAATTCCTCCCTACACTTCTCAAAACTTGTCTTATTCCTCTATTTTTCAAGATAAACGCATGGAACCTTGTCTAAAGACTGTTGACATCCAGTGGAAGCCATAGGTACTGCAACCTGGGAGCCGGAATCCAGCATTTCCTATAGCAAGTCAATGGCAAAAGAGGCACCACACAGAATCACATTTTCCAGGATGGATTTTCCTCAGGTTTTCGCCTGCCAAATCAGTTCTGTTATACTGACAGACATTATTTTAACAGTTTTAGAAAGTTCAGAGTGTTTTCTATCCAATACTAGTTATGTGCATATCCTAGTTTCTGGGCCTGAGTACCAGGCATTTTACTTTGGGCACGCCAGACTCTCCAAAACGCTGAACACTGCTGCCGCTCCCTAACAGGTTTTAATACAGAGGATTAACAAAAAATACTTATGGGCGAAGTAGCAATGGCTCCTCTTGCAGCCAAATATGTATTTGCCTGATATAGCCTGAGAGACACTGAATAATAACATCTGCATAATAAAGAGTAACTTACTTATTAGTAGTATTATTGTTATTACTATTATTGTTATGACTATTATTATTGTCGATGTGATTATCATTCTAAATAGTAGTGGTATTGGTTGTCATGACGTGGCCCTATCTGGGTATAGATCCTGGCATCCCCTCTCTCTCTCTCTCTCTCTCTCTCTCTCTTACACCCAGGTTCTGTTATCTCAGGTCGTAAATTCCTGGCGGAGACTCTTCCCCCCTGGCCATGCAGTATATATAGAGAGAGTTTCACAGTAGAACAAAGGAACTCCCGCCAAAATCTACTACCTTTCAGAATTTGAGAATGGAACAATATCCATATTTTGGAGAATGTGTAAACGGTCGGTGGAGAAGCCAGCTATGACCCGGTCTGTTTTGTTTCATATTTGCAACCTTATGAAAGACAATACAGCCACATTACCATAACTCTGTTTATACAGGTGCCTCTGTTATGAGGTTTGCATCTAATTCTTGTATAAAATGAATGAGTAAAGATTAAACTATTTGTGAAATTATGTAATGTGATGTTAAAACTTTAATGTGAGAGAATTGTATTCCCTTTAAAGTTGAACTAAGTCATTGGCCCGCCCCCGTGAGCACAGACATGATCAGGCGTCATAGAACCGCCTTTTCTACTGCTATGAATAAAAGCACCTCCTGAGGAAATCCTCTTCAGACCACGCGTACCTCTGTGTAAACTGAGGTGGCACAGGTTTGAGTTTAAACTAAGAAAACCCACAGCGTGAGTTATTATATGCAAAAGTTATTGAATTCCTGGAAATGGTTAAACTCTGAGACTATCGATCCCTACAGAATAAGAGCAAATCTTAGATACTAATTATTAGTTTGCAGCTAGAAGTTATGTAAACCTGGGATGCGAAGACCGACAACCGCCAAAACATCTCTTCTATCAGAACATTTATGAATGGTACTCTGATGTAACCATTCTAACCACGAAAGACTTTGATCTTCAGGGAAACAGAGAGAGAAAAAGAGCTGACTCTCCAGCAGACGGACCGGATTCCAACAGAAAAGATCTCGACACAGGGAGCGTAAATACAGTTGAAGTCGGAGGTTTACATACACCTTAGCCAAATACATTTAAACTCAGTTGTTCACAGTTTCTGACATTTAATCCTAGTAAAACTTCCCTGTCTTAGGCCAGTTAGGATCACCACTATATTTTAAGAATGTGAAATGTCAGAATAATAGTAGAGAGAATAATTTATTTCAGATTTTATTTATTTCATCACATTCCTAGTGGGTCAGAAGTTTACATACAATCAATTAGTATTTGGTAGCATTGCCTTTAAATTGTTTAACTTTACTTTTCAGGTAGCCTTCCACTAGCCCATTCCTCCTGACAGAAGTATGCTTGGGGTCATTGTCAATTTGGAAGACCCATTTGCGACCAAGCTTTAACTTGGTCGCAAATGTCTTGACTGATGTCTTGAGATGTTGCTTCAATATATCCACGTAATTTTCTTTCCTCATGAAGCCATCTATTTTGTGAAGTGCACCAGTCCCTCCTGCAACAAATCACCCGCACAACATGATGCTGCCACCCCCGTGCTTCACGGTTGGGATGGTGTTTTTCTGCTTGCAAGCCTCCCCCTTTTTCCTCTAAACATAATGATGGTCATTATGGCCAAACAGTTCTATTTTTGTTTCATCCGAACAGAGGACATTTCTCCAAAAAGTACAATCTTTGTCCCCATGTGCATTTGCAAATCATAGTCTGGATTTTTTATTGCGGTTTTGGAGCAGTGGCTTCTTCCTTGCTTCAGCCGCCTTTTAGGTTGTGTCAACATAGGACTTGTTTTATTGTGGAAATAGATACTTTTGTACCTGTTTCCTCCAACATCTTCAGAAGGTCCTGTTGTCAACTGTGTGTTGTAAGCCCTTTTGTCTTTCCTGCTCTTGCTCAGTCCACACCCACTTCCCATTGTCTACCAAGCTGTCATAAAGGCTTAGCCCGCTAGGGAATCTTCCCTATCATTTGTTAGCAACAGGTCTACTGTTTGTTTGTTTATGCATTTCTGTGATTATTTAGTTAGTAAATAAATGATTAAGCCAATTGGTGTATGGATGATTCATAGTAAAGGCTGGGTTCGTGCAGATAACCAGCAATTTACGACATTTGGAATGAGACTGACGTTAGTTAAAGAATAATTCATTAATAAGAAGACTAATTGATGAAGAGTTATATTAGGAAAAGTATAACTTTGTAATCTGAAGATTTTCCTTGGTGCCCTGACATCCTAGTTAATTACATTTACATGATTAGTTTAATCACATAATAATAATTACAGAGAATTGATTTTATAAAATAACAATCTTCACTTTTAATTATGCCAAAGACACGACAGGGTAGTAGAGTGATAGTAGTGATAGCAGTTGAATGATGGTGGTGGTAGTAGTAGTAGTAATGATGATGGTAGTAGTAGTACTGATGTAATGGTGAAGATGACAGTTAGTTAGTTATGAGCTAGTTATAGTTTCATTTTCCATGTTTAGATTTTTATATTTATTACATTTCTACTATTGACTGTTACCATTTACAGTTTTTCTCGATTGTTTACACACATTTTCTGAAAGCATGCCTCATATTCTCATGCCTATATAACTCTACACACAAATCAAAAAACACACACACAATGGGCAAAACCCAAAAATTCAAAACAATGTTATTTCTTATCAAAATGGTATTTTGTTTTCAAATGACACACACAAACCATCATATGAATAGACATTTATAAGAACCAGTTGAACACTGATGTGCTCAATGTAAAACACTATGATGAATGGAAAACACTTCTTCTCCATTCATCATAATGACTTAGGCCTTTTTTTGGTTCAGTGTTGCCATTACTACAGACAGTACATGCATAAGTGTGTTGTAAAATATTTGAGAACATTGTTTTTATACTCAGAACACACAAATACACGGTAACAAATATATTTTATTTTTCCCACAAAAACAATGTACACAGTGTACATCCCATTCCCAACCAACACAAAGATGCACATACAGTGCTCTACATACAAAGCAGAAGAATTTAATGTATACAGTTACAGTAAAAAAAAAAAAAAAAACGATGCTGCATCCTCTCTTCTGTTGTGGTCTGGCCACAGCACCTCATCCACATCACAAGCAATGTTTTCCCTGGACAAGCAGCGGGGGAAATATCGCCTAGCATGGCGATTCCAGCCATGAAAAGCATCAGCTGCTATATCTCCACATGCGTCTTCCATAGCTTGGAGAAGAGGTATCTGCGTTTGTGGATTTTGGTCATACACTTTCCATCTCCAGGCAGAAAAATTCCTCAATAGGATTGAGGAATGGAGAATCTGAGGAGGGAGATAAACAACTAAAAAGCGTGGGTGGGCAGTGAACCAGTTACGAACCAGAGCAGCCCTGTGGAAACTTACATTGTCCCAAATGACAATGTACCTGAGCTGCTCTGGGCCATCTACCTGATCTGGTGGAATGAGTGTGTTGTGTAGGGTGTCCAGGAATGTGATCAGATGGGCGGTGTTGTAGGGGCCAAGGGTAGCATGGTGATGGATGACGCCGTGGTGGGTAATCGCTGCACACATTGTGATGTTCCCTCCGCTGGCCAGGGACTTGAACAATGGCACGCTGGCCGATGATATTCCTTCCCCTCTTTCGTCTTTTTGTGAGGTTGAATCCAACCTCATCAATGAAGATGAACTGGTGCTCCACTGCAGCCACCTCTAGTTCAAGGACTCTCTGAAACACACATGACAATATCAGAAATAGACATGGAGTGGTCACTATTGTGAAGCACAATCATTATGATTACAATACTGAAATATGTTTAATTTATACAGTGTTGAGAGTATGCATCAATTGTGGGTTTGTATAGGACTCACTTGCACATAGTTATATCGCAATTCTTTGACTCTTTCTGAATTGCGTTCAAATGGCACCCTGTAGACCTGCTTCATCCTGAGATTATTTCTGCATAAGACACGGTCCAGTGTTGATAAGCTTACCCTATCAATATTTTGAAATATCTCATTGTTTTCTATTATTTTTATTTGTATTTGCCGTAATGTTATGGCGTTATTTTCTAGGACCATGTTCATGATTTCAGTTTCCTGTTCAGGAGACAGAACACGTTCCCGACCACCTTGTGTTGGTAATCTTTCAGTTCTGCCAAACAAATAGTAAAATACTGTAAATACAAAGTAGGAATACATTTCCCAAATACTTGAAACATACTTTATTTTTACAGTCCTACAGAACAGTCCACAGGCAATACTGTACTACTGTACTCATTGAGTACTGTATTGATATGCAGTACTGGAATTTTTTAGTGAGAGTAGATTTCTTACCTATTCTCATTTCGGAAATTCCGGATGATGGATGCTACAGTGTACCTGTTCAAATTTGGCTGTACTCTTTGCCCAGCCTCCCTCATTGTTAGACCATGGTTGACCACATGATCAACCAAAGTGGCTTGGATCTCATCAGAGATTACGGTCCTTGGCCTTCCTCGTCCTTGTCCTTGTCCTCTCCGTCCTACTCCTCTTACTCTCACTCCTCTGGCTCTGCCTCTGTTTCCAATGTTGGCATCCATTGCTCCAAAACAGAAGAGCTCACCTGTTGCCCTTTTATGCTAAAGCTCTGATTGCTAATTGTAAAACTGTGTGACGGGTGTTTGCCCATGTGATGAGTCAGTGTGCATATTTGAATGGCAGTGTGTTCATTGTGAAAACAAGAGATTTTCTGCATGAAAATTGTGCCAAATGCAAAGAATTGTGTGTAGTGTTTTGAAAAAA